>JACEEZ010004226.1:7500-10000 GCA_016584305.1 Chionoecetes opilio | reverse complement strand
AGCGAGGAGTTCGGGCTTTAGAAGTAGATAGACAGCTGTGGACCCAAAATGGGTAAAGAAATAAGGGGGAAAAAAATGCAGAAAAAAAAAAAATTGTTAGAGATTTTTTTTAAATTTTGGTTTGGGATCCCCAGAAGCCCCAAAAAAAGGGGGAGTTTGATTCAGAAAGATTTAGACATTTTTATGAATAAAAAGAGGGTTTTTTGGTAAGTTGAAGAAAAAGATTGGCAGGGATTCCCAGGCAGATATATAAAGGGCATGAGTTTCAGGAGAGGGATGTTTAAGGGTACCGTTCTGACCCAACCTCTCTATCTGGACAGCAGGGAAAAACAACCCGATTTAAAACCCAAAGGGTTTTAACGGGCTTTAGGATTAGAGAAAGTGTGTGGAATGTACCCCCTCCATCCCAGAGATTATGACCTCAGTTTTTGGCGCTGCCCCAAAGAGGGAAAATTTAAGGGGTTCTTTATTTGGGCTTTGTAGAGAAAGGGCGACCCTCCCCTATCGAGGAAGCTGTTTTCCCCTTCACAGGGCAGAGCCCCGTGAGGGGGCCTTTTTTTTTTTTTCCCAATTGGTTTAGATGTGGGGGGTTTAAAAACCTTAGCTCTCGGTCCACATTTTTTTTTCTCCTAGAAACTTGACGGCTTCCCAGAGTTGGGGGAGGGGGGAAAAGCGACCCCAAAATGCAGGGCCTTTCCCTTTTCCCCTGCTGGCCCGGCAGCAGGGGACCGGGGAAACCCCCCATTGCCCGTGTATTCTCGGGGGGGGCAAAGGGGTCACCCCGCCAAAGCGGTACCCCCACTCTTAAATACTAGCTGCTGATTGATCTCATCACAACAAAGCCCCCCGGGCATGTCGGGGAGGGAAAACAGGAAGGAAAGCGTCAGATAAGCCGAGACTGCTGGCCCGTTTCCCGGAAAGGAAACGTCCAAAGTTTGTATTTACAGGAATTTCCCCCCGCCACGAGGGCCCTTTTGGGACTGAAAGCTTCAAAATGGAGGGACTCAGGGGCCTGCCCGTTTACGATGACCTGGAAAGGGTTTTTTCCAATTTCAGATAGTCCTCAGGAGCAGCAGGAGGTCAACCTGGAGGGCCCTTTTTCAGGCCTCCGTTTCCACACCCTGGCGAAGGCACCCGCTTATGGCCAGGGCCCCCACGAAAAGTGTCCGGCCTCTCCAGGTCGCCCCGCCAGTTTTTGGGTAAAGGGGATCAGCAGGTCAGAGGGGGGGAACCCTCCAGGTCTGAACTGTTGATCCGAGAGGAGGGGAGTTGTCGCCGAGGGGGACGAAAGCTTACCTTCCCACGATCCTTTTGGAACACTTTCCCCCCCACAAAAAAGCCCGGGAGATGGGCTGTAGTTGGGAAACCCCTCTCTCTCTCTCTTTTTCTCTCCTCTCTCTCTCTCTCTCCCTCTCTCTTCTCTCTCGCTCCTCGCTCTCGCTTTTCGCTTTTCGCTCTCGCCCCCCTCTTCTCTCCTCTCCCCCTCTCTCTTTTTCTCCCCTCTCCTCTCTCCCTCCCCCCTCCCCTCTCCTCTCTCCCCCTCCCCCTTCCCCTCCTCCCCCTCTCCCCCCTCTCCCCTTTCCCCCTCTCGCTTTCCTTTTTTCCTTCCCTTTTTTCCCCTTTTCTCGCCCCCTCTCGCTCTCTCCCCCTCTCTCGCCCCCCTCTCGCCCCCTCCTTTTCTCCCCTTCCCCTCTCTCTTTTTCTCTCTCCCTCCGCTCCCCCTCGCCCCTCTCGCTTTTTCTCGCCTCCCCCCCCTCCCCCCGTTTTCTGCTCTCTCGCTCTTCCCCGCCCCTCTCTCTTCTCTCTCTCTCTCTCTCCCCTCTTTTCTCCCTCCCCTCTCCCCCTCTCCTTTTTTTTTTTTTTTTTTTTAAAAACTGTTAGTACATTGGGTGTTATTAAAAGCTAAAGCTCTAGGTTTTTTTTTCATTAGGGCTATCTTTTTAGCTAAAATATAAATTAAAAAAAAAAATTTTATATTTAATAATAAAAAACTAGGCCAAACAACCAAACGGTTTAACCCCCCCCTTAATTTTTTCTTTTAAACGAAAAAGGCCCTGGGGTGGAGGTCAGTTTGGTTGAACTAAAATGGTTCCCAACAGGGGGGGTCCGTTTTTTGGGGGGAAGAAGGAAACTTTGGTGGTTTCTTTTTGTCCCGGAGGAAGGGCCCCAGTCAACCCCCCTTTCCCTGTCTTTTTGTGGAGTTTACACGGGTGGAAGTGAAGGGGCGGCGGGGGGGCTGAGGGGGGGGGCTGAAATTTTGGCCCCGCCAGGTGGGGGGGTGTGGGAAAATTTTTTGCCTTTGTGCATGAAACATTTAAAATGCCAAAATCCCTGCGCTTCCCGGAGGGGGTTTGGAAAGAGTCAGGCGCGTGTGGGGGGGGGGGGTTTGTCATTAAAAAAGTCCCTTTGGGCCCCCCTTTTTTCTGGGGCCCCCGGCCCCCGGGGTTTTAGTGTGGAGGTTAAAAAAGGTTTTGGGCAAAAAAAAGAAAAGGTAGGGGGG
>JACEEZ010004226.1:0-2500 GCA_016584305.1 Chionoecetes opilio | reverse complement strand
ATAAAAGTAATTTACACTCTACATAATATCTCATTGGTTATCCATACTAGAGATGTCGATGAAAGTGTGGGGGTAACACCTTAGTATCGGTGATTTTTTTCTGATTCTTGAAGTGTTGTGGTGTTTGTTGTTTGATCACCCCGTTTTGTGCCTATACTTGTGAATGCTTTTGTGAAATGTCTTGGCTTTCTTGCTTGCTAATCAATGTGCTTGCTGTTTCCTTATTTTCCACATCAGTAACAAAGTTTGTTTCTTCACATTTGCATCCTGTTCATCTGCTAGGAGTAAAAATGTTGTAAGTTTTTAAGCATTTGTCAGTGTGTTGTCTTGTAGAAAGTTAAGTGTTTCCTTATGTCTTTATTATTCCTCGCACTGTAATAGGAAGTGTTCTAAAGTTTCCTGCAGTCCAGTGTTACATGTCGTGCATGCTGTGTTCCCGAGGGTGTGTCTGTTCCTGTAGTTTAGTTTAGTTTCAGTGTATTGCTTCTGCATCTTATCAAAGTTGTAGTGGATTCATCATTTATCATAAAAGTCTATTTCTTTTATGTGTGTTTTGTATGTTCTGTAAAGTCTAAGTGTCTCTTTTTCAAGTAGCTCTGCTTTCCATTTCTTGGTATCATGCTCTTTTAATTTGTCAGTTATTTCGTGTTGTGTACTATACCAAGTTGGTATATGTTGGTATTATGCTCTTTAAATAAGTGTTGACTGTTTCACTTGCTCTTGCTGCTAAGATGAGTGTCAATGTCATGTTAGGGCACCTGATTCACTTGTGCTAAAATAAGGCCATCATCTGCATAAAACAAGGCACAGATAAAGCATATCTCATCTTTATATCCAATATTTGTTTGGTTCAGGTGTAGGATGATGATATATGTTATCATTAAGAACAGTGATGCTGAACCATTGCAGCCTTGCCTTATTCCGCTGGTAACATCCATGTTTGTTATGATCTCATTGTTTAGATACAGGATGGTCTTGTCATTTAGGTATATGTCACTTATGACGTCAATTATGTGTGGATGTATCATGAACTTTTTTAGGCATTCAATTAGGGGCTTTCTTTTCACACTGTCAAAGGCTTTCTTGAAATCTATAGCGATGGTTATTAATGGTCTCTTCATCTTGGAAGACCACCACCACCACCACCACCTCTACCACAACCACCACCACCACCACCACCTCAACCACAACCACAACCACCCCCCACCACCACCACCACCACAACAACAACAATACCACCACCACCACACCACCACCACCACCACACCACCACCACCACCACCTTTACCACCACCACCTCTACCACAACCACCACACCCACAACACCACCACCACCACCACCAACCACCCACCTCTACCACCACACCTCTACCACAACCACCATCACACCACAAACACCACCACCACCACTACCAAACCACCACCACCACCACCACCACCACCACCACCCACCTCTACCACAACCACCACCACCACCACCACCACCACCACCACCACCACCACCACCACCACCACCTCTACACCACCACATCTACCACAACCACCACCACCACAACACCACCACCACCACTACCAAACCACCACCACCACCACCACCACCACCACCACCTCTACCACAACACCACCACCACCACCACCACCTCTACCACAACCACCACCACCACCACCACCACCACCACAATACCACCCACCACCACCCAAAAACACCAACCACCACCACCACCACCTCCACCACCACCACCACAACAATAACCACCACCACCACCACCACAACACCACCACCACCAAACACCACCACCACCACCACCACCACTCTACCACAACAAACCACCACACCACCACCACCTCTACCACCACCACCACCACCACTACCACAACAACAACAACAATACCACCACCACCACACCACCCACCACCCCACCACCACCATTGATGATAATGACAGGGATTCAGATTAACGACATAAATAAGAGCGTGAACTGAGAAAGTAAACCTGTACGGGGAGCGGAGCGGGTCGAGCGCGCGGGATCCTCATGATGTGACGTCACGGGCGATCTATCAGGCCTTGTCATTCGGTGGCCACGCTACAACCCCCCCTGCGACCCTGTCCCGGATTTTGGCGCATGCGCATCGATCATGGTGTGACATCAGCATTGTGTGACGTCATATTGACTGCTTATTACAGTGCGGCCTGCCCCTCTCTCCACCTCACCTACTGCAAATATTAGAGTCACCGACATGGCAAAACGACTACTTGAGTTGAAGAAGATGCAGCGTTACTCAGCTGGTAAGAATTAATAAAGAAGAGCTGATTGACGCTATCTTAGCCGCTGAAGAGGAGGATGAAACACCGATGCTGAAGTCACTTGAGGAGAAGCTGAATGCTGTGATGACAGAAGTGACAGAGTTGAGTAGGTCATAACATCGCCTGAAAGTTTCGTCGCCAAGAACTTCGTGAGCTGCCGAGCGGGAGCGAATGGACCACGCAAGCTGAAATTTC
>JACEEZ010004225.1:137153-139653 GCA_016584305.1 Chionoecetes opilio | reverse complement strand
TGTGTGTGTGTGTGTGTGTGTGTGTGTGTGTGTGTGTGTGTGTGTGTGTGTGTTTGACCTTGATGCTAGTGCTGTAATGACTCAGCTATTTCAATATTATTGTTTACAACATGTCAGTCTTACATAATGCCGATCTTTTATTCATCATCTTTATTCACTCATGTATAATCGACCCTTTGTTATGTTCTTATTCATCATCAAAACTTATCATCAATATTATTGTTTTTATCATAATCACTTCCTCTATTGTTATCAGATTCTATTACAATTATTATTGTCATTATTGTCACTATAATTCGCATTATCATCACAGTCGTTATTATTATCCTTTTTTTTCATCAGTATCATTACAGCTGTCATTAGTATTTACACAATACACAAATTCAACATTATTATCATCATTATCATTATCATCATAATAAATATCATTACTGGCATCCTCACTCTCATCGTTGATCCATTCCTGTGTCCCTGGTTACCTCTACACACCTGCACACACCTGCAGCCACGCACCTGTGTATATCATGCAATGTACCTGCATATTAATCATCCTTTATATTTATCTTCATCCTCTCTAGCATTCCTAGGTGTCCTTAGGTGTCCACTCTATCTTCCTCCCCTTCCTCCTCCTCCTCCTTCTTGCTGATATAATGTAAACAACGACAAGTGTGTGTATTCTGACGCCCACAAGATGACAAAACCATGTACGTCATCTACGTCTTTGTGCTACACACACACACACACACACACACACACACACACACACACACACACACACACACACACACACACACACACACACACACACACACACCACACACACACACACCACGACGCCACGCACGCACGCACGCACGCACGCACGCACGCACGCACGCACGCACGCACGCACGCACGCACGCACGCACGCACGCACGCACACACACACACACACACACACACACACACACACACACACACACACACACACACACACACACACACCACACACACCACACACCACCCACCCACACACACCACACACACACACCACCACACACACCCACCACCCACCCACCCACCACACCCACCCACCCACCCACCCACCCACCCACACCCAACACACCCACACACACACACACACACACACACACCACAACACACACACACCACACACACACACACACACACACACACACAACACACACACACACACACACACACACACACACACAGTCGGCACGGCGTCAAGTGAAGGAGGAAGAGGACAGGATGACGTGAGAGAAAGAGAAAGAGAGAGAGAGAGAGAAAGAGAGAGATTCAATGTTTTTATTCACAATTTACTTTTGTGAAAAAGACTGTTCTTGGAGGACTTGGGTCTTGTTGCGATTGAACATACGTACTTATGTACGTTATTTGACATCTAAATGAATGTACAAGTTGAGATTGAAATAGAAGTATAACAATATTAATTAATAGTAATATGAACGATTATGAATATAGAAATATTAACAATAACAATAGTACAAATAACATAACTGTAGGATAATAGTAAGGTAATAGTATCAGTGACGTAAGGGTTATCATGATAACATGAGAGTAAGCACCAACATCACTTTTGCACACACCAACGTTTGTTGCTCTCAGATCATTCCCTTTATGTCACAAAGCTTGGGGTGTACATTTAATGTTTGTGGAAGTGTGGTCAGGAAATATTTTGCAGGTTCAGCAAGGGTGGGAGAGAGAGAGAATCATATCAGGATAAAAAAGCGTGGTATGTAGAAGGAAAAGAACCTGAGGAGATATGAAAAGAACTCGTAGTAGTGTTCCCTCACTATAATCTTCCTTTCATTGAAATATAACATCCCCATATCATTGTTTTTTCTTACCTTCTCGTTCTTACATATAAATTTTTTGTGTGATTTTCTCCCATTTAATTCCTCTCCAAATATTTTCCTCCATCAATCCCTCTGTTTTCAATGTTTTCACAGTCCTTATTTCGTCTCCTCCTCCTTCTCTTAATTATTATCATACGTATATTCAACCCTCCTCCCATTCTCCAACTCAAGATATAGATAAGTAACCTATAAGTAACTACATAAAATACTAATCTAGACCTTGTTCCAACCAATCTTCTCTCCTTACCTCCCGTCTATTCCCGCCATAATTCATTAGCTGTTATTCGTGTTGTTGTTGTTGTTGTTGTTGTTGTTGTTGTCGTTGTTGTTTGTGGTATCTGTAGTTGCCACTGTGGTAGCAGTGGTGGTGGTATAGTCACGTGTTTGGTCATGTTTACGGTTCATATAGAAGAGCTAAAGTATTAAGTTCAAAGATTTAGATACTATATATTGCCTCCCTAAGTTTTCTTGTATGTGTATGTGTGTGTGTGAATGTGAGTGAAAGTGTGTGTGTGTGTGTGCGTGTGTGTGTGTGTGTGTGTGTGTGTGTGTGTGTGTGTGTGTGTGTGTGTGTGTGTGTGTGTGTGTGTGTGTGTGTGTGTGTGTGTGTGTGTGTGTGTGTG
>JACEEZ010004225.1:114653-132153 GCA_016584305.1 Chionoecetes opilio | reverse complement strand
CCCGAACGATTGACCGAAAACGAAAAATACTTACGAATCGAGTGAATTACGAACTGTATCTTTAGTAGTTTTAAGACAGCCAGTCTCCCGAAGAACCCCACTTTGTCCTTCCAACGCTCATAGGACACCCCCTTGGGTTTCCTTTATGCCCTGAGCCACGCCCCTTTGATATCCAAGACTTAGGGGCATCACGTGCAGCACACGCCCTTGTCACCCTCCACCCCTCCTTCAGCAGCAAGACAGCGCCATGGACACCCTCACGTCCTCACCTATCCGGACTCCTCTCCGCTTCAGCCGCCAGTTCTCCGAGCCCCTCACAGTGGACATCCCCGTCAGATTTGGTCGCCAGCTCTCGAACCCTGAGGACAGATACGACATATCCCTGGAGACGCCTCCCACAAGCAATGGAAAGCCGTATAAGTTTGCGCCGCTTTCCACCCCATCGCCATCTGCAGGAGCTGGTAAGTACAGCCTATAGACGTTTAGTTTTTATTCCAAGGGAGGTGTAAGTATTTTTCCTTTTTTTCGTTCGTTTTCATGTGCTTGCTTATGCTCTTCTTTCATTTTGTTTTCTTTGTCTGTCGTAAATGTATGCTTGACGAGAAATGCAAATGGTATTAGTGTCCATAATTTCTTTCATTTTAAATCATCATCGTGGATGATCTTGTTTCCTTGTTTACCTCTTTCTATTGTTGTTTGTTGGTGTATTGTTTTGTTTTGTTTACATACTTCCTTCTGCTCTGCGTGTGTACGCAGTGGTCTAGGCAAGTTAGGTTAGCTGGCCTTCGTTACGTATATAATTAGGGACACACACACACACACACACACACACACACAAACACATTCGTTTGAATCTTCTTAGGCCCGGTTCACACTTCACGTTTTTGCTGGACGTAGTCTACGTGCATCTTGTCATCAGTGACTCACAGTACGTCACAGTGACGTCACTTCCTGCCTGTGTAGTGTGAACACAGGCTCCCCGCGACCATCACATTGCTGGAGCAGTGATGACGTCACTGACCTTGAGACGCACGTCCCAGCTCACATTATTCGGAGCTCCCAATTCTTTCTACGTAGCTGCGGGAGTGGCGGGGCGACGTCACTGTGACGTCACTGATCGCCACGCCCACGTAGACACGCACAGCAAAAACCTGTAGTGTGAACCCACCTTAAGGCCGGTTCCCACCAGCCCGCTTGTACGGCCGTCTTACAACAACACCGCTCAACAATGACGTCACCATCATCACCGCTTGAGTGGTATTTGTGTTAACTGGGCACAGTTGGCAACTCCGCTCGAGCGGACACCGCCGAGCGGGAGAGATGACTTGAATTTAACTTTGTACGGCGGCCGTACAGCGGTACGGCGGTGCGGTAGACTTTGTTGTGACGTCATTGTGACGTCTTTGTTGTTGTATGGCGGCCGTACAAGCGGGAAGGTGGGAACCGGGCTTTACTCTAATTCACTGAATGTCCGTCCGTCCGCCTGTCTGTCCGTACAGCTAAGGCTCCACCATTTATGTCCCTTTCAAGCAAACTTTCAGGAAAGTTAATGTCATGCCGGAGATAGTTATGAGCTATATTTGGCCAGGTTCATCCAATATCATCATAAGTTAGAAAAAAAAATGAGGTTTTTTCGTGGCTTGGGGCATACTTTACTTGGCACAGATGATACTTTATCTTTTGAGTTTCACCTACCCCCCCCTGTCTCTCTCTCTCTCTCTCTCTCTCTCTCTCTCTCTCTCTCTCTCTCTCTCTCTCTCTCTCTCTCTCTCTCTCTCTCTCTCTCTCTCTCTCTCTCTCTCTCTCTCTCTCTCTCTCTCTCTCTCTCTCTATATATATATATATATATATATATATATATATATATATATATATATATATATATATATATCTTTCTCTCTCTCTATCTATCTATCTATCTCTCTCTCTCTCTTTTCTCGTTCTCATTCTCTCACGAGGGAGATAGAAGGAGAGAGAGAGAGAGAAGTAAAAGAAAGATAAAAAGAAAGAAAGAAAAAAAAAAGAGAGTCATAAATACGGTGTTACGTGTACAACACCATTCAGATTGTTTTTCTGAGCATCATATTTATCATGGGTAACTTCTATTGACTACGAGTGAACAGATTATAACAAAGGAGCGACAAATGAGAGGGAGAGAGAGAGAGAGAGAGAGAGAGAGAGAGAGAGAGAGAGAGAGAGAGAGAGAGAGAGAGAGAGAGAGAGAGAGAGAGAGAGATTCATAAACACGGTGTTACGTGTGCAAAGCCATTCGAAATGGGGGGTTTTCCGACCATCATTCTTTTTACGGGTAACTTGTGCTAGTAATTAAACTAAAATAATAATAGAAATGGAAAATTATAGTAATAACAATGATAATAATAATTTCAATAATGATAATGATAGTAATGATTATGATGATTATAATAACAATCATGGTTGTAAGGTAAAGATACGCTAAGCTGCGCGTGGCTTCGATGCTCATTTCCGTCGATTAGACCTTGAGTCTGTGGTGAGAACTCACTACCCCGAGCTAGTGTGACATCCAGGTTACAAAAGTTACCTTCCCCAAGTTTCCCAAGGTACCCATTACCATGAACCCACTAGATAACCCATTAGATAAAACAAATTTATCGACCAAACCCGAAAGGAAGGATGAGCACCTGTTGGGCTGCACGCCGACTGGTTGGAATTCGAATCAGGGCCCGCGGATTCGTAGCTAGGTGCTCCTCGCACTACACCTTGGAGGTGCATAAGCTATTTAGTTCCAATCTTATAAATGTTTGTTCTTGCTCAAAGGTTGGCCGTCAAGGAGGGTAGGTAAGATGTCGCGCCACTGCCCTACATCGCTGTGTTAATACAAAATGAAGTGAACTTTCTACGAGGCCTCTTTTTAAGTTTTTTTATTTTCTAGCAGTGCATCATCTAATTTTTTGTTCCTTTTATTACAAATCAAGGAACTTATTTCCATAACAATTAATTAATGTAAACGAGTCCAGGGCCAGACATTGTTAGTACGTAAGCATAATGAATCAAACATTTATCACAGAAAGATGTAGGCAATGAAAAAAAGTGGTTGTGGCTGGCTTTTGTTACTAAGAGAAAAATAAACCGACACATAAAGGTAGAATTAGATATAAACAATACATTAAAAAAGATGAATACAACCTTCACAAATATCTGTATAACTTACTTTGTGCCATTTCCTACTGCCTCCCGTTTTCTTTCGCTCCAAAGTTAAGATATTATATGTATGACACATGGAAGAGGTATAAATTCATCGTTTCCACAGTTCATCAGACAGGCATAATAATTGATATCGTCGAATCAAATAAGCTTCATTATGATATTCTGAAACAAAAAGCGATTGTAACAGCCATAATGTTGCAAAGGTTAAAGCTCCCTTCACACATTCCATAATCAAACCACGATAGCGCCACCAATTTGATTATTGACGCTATCGTTAAGTTTGACCACGATAAACGCAGACCACGATAGCCTCACAACAATGTCACGCTGCCTGTACGTATGTGTCATGACGGTCGTAAGATGGTCACGATGGAGTCATGACAGCTGTAAGACTAAGTCACGAATGGAAAATCAACGGTCATTTTGTCGTCACGATAGAGCTACGATAAACACGACAGTGCCATGACGGTGCCATGAACGTATCACGATAGCGTCCAGAGCTAGCTAGCAACATGCCTCACACGTGGGTGGGTGTTGCCATGGTGATGGAGAAGGAAGGGGGGGTAGAGATGGTGGGAGAAACAGGGGTGGGTGTTGGTGATGGAGAAGAGGGAGAAATGGGGGAGGGGGGTTGTAATAAAGAAGGGGGTGTAGGTGTTGGTGGGGAAACGGAAGAGAGGTGGGTTGGGGATGGAAATTCGAAGGCGTTGATGGTGTTGGTGGAGATGTGAGTGGTTAAAAGGAGGGTGGGGTGTCACCATGTGGTGCTGGGAGTAGGGGGTAGGGAGTAGGGGGAGGGTGGTGTCACCACGTGGTGATGGGAGTAGTGAGTAGGGAGTAGAGGGTGGGTGGAGGTGATTGAGAAAGGGGGGAGAAGAAGGAAGAGGGTGCAAAAAAGGGGGGGAAGGTAGGGATGAAAGCGAGCGTAACGGTTTCTTATCGTCACGATAGACATACGACGATCACGATAGTGTCACGAAGCTGCTACATAGATAACGATAGCGTCACGATAGACTAACGATAGCGCTGCGTTGGGTACAAAAGTCGAGGAGCTTCCCGATTTTTTAGTGCACGCACTAACTTTTCGTGGCCTCGGCAGAGCGCGTCATGAGATCGGTCACGATGGACCCATAACAAGGACCATGACGGCGCTGCGCATTGCATTGTTGGCGCGTTCGTGGTTCCATTATGGGATGTGTGAAGGGGGCTTTAGAGAGGGAAACTTGAAAAAATACTACCGGTAGACGAAATTATGATTAAGGATGACAGTAAGGTGGCTGTAAGCTAAGTATATGTATTACAGGAATTACCACGTGAAATCCTGCCAGCTTTTTTAGTTTCCTATGTTCTTATGTTTCCATATTCATAATAATGCTGAGCTGCATATGCATAATAATGCATAGCCTACTCAGCCTTAGCTAGGTATGCCATACACGGAACGTTTTCTAAGCTGGACGTTGGAAGAAAATGTATATATTACAGGGTAGCTTGCTTATAATTAATATCTATCAACGTTCATAATTTTGTTGGTAATGCAGGAAAAGAAGTAACGTATTTTGTATTGGTGATATGTAATATGGGTTATCTAGATTTATGATGTGCAATGTAATGACGAAGAGCTCTATCACTTAAGTAATCTTATCAAATTCACTCATTTGGCTAATGTACGAACACTAACAATTACCGTAGATAATAGTTAAGTCGCCAGGACAACTTTTTTCTCTGTTTACAGACGTGTGGTGGCATTAATACTTACATTTCTACATCCATGATTTCAGGAAAGTTAGAAGGGGCTATCTGGAAGGTCTGTGTCATTTTGTGTCTTCATCTGCGTCATATTATGGCAATAAATGAACAAATTACAAAAATATCTACAAAGTGGCTACCAACAGTAGAGTCGCCATCTAGTGTTTATTTACTGAGTGTCGTACCGCTGTCGTCGTCGCCCGAAAAAAAAATGCGTAGGGAAATTTGAAACCGTCTATACTTGCAGATACAAAGCATAAAACAACGCTGAAACAGGGTAGAGTATACAGTCATGATATAAACTACTGTGCATCATCTTCAGTGGCACATAAAAATAAGTAGTGATGCTATAATTCGTAATATTTGGCGGCTGGCGACATCACTGCAGGTGGCGACTTTACTGTTATCTACGGTAGATATATTATCATTATTATTGTCACTACTATTTATGTCCTTCTACTAATACTATACTACTTCTACTTCTACTTATAAACAGGAAGTAAGAGGGTCACTGGGATCATAATATCCCCTTGGGAAATTCAATCGCCCACACCCTGCCGTGAAGCCCATGTAGGGAGCCTAGGGGCATGCAGGTCCTCCCACGGCCCACAATATGCCCCCACACACCTGGCACCCCCCACACCTCCCCCTCTTCCCCTAAACACGTCCACCACTTCCCCCTAACACCTCCCCTCTTCCCCTACAACACGTTTGGTTCCCTTTCCGCTTCCCCATCCTGCACAACCCATCTTCATCATCTACATATGGTTGCGTCCCATCCAGAGCTGGGCACTAAATACATTGAATGTATTTAAATACTAAATACTAAATACATGGGAGAAATGTATTTAAATACTAAATACTAAATACATTTTACGAATGTATTTAAATACTAAATACAGTACATCAATTGTATTTAAATACATTTGTAAATTCATTTTAAATACACACAATCAGGGTACTCCGTAATGTAGTGGTTAGCACGCTCGGCTAAGAACCGAGAAGACCCGGGTTCGATCCCCGGGCGGAGCGAAGATAGATGGGCGGTCTTTCTTAAAACCCGAGCCCCTGTCCACCCAGCAGTGAATGGATACCGGGTGTTGGCCGGGGGTTTGTGACCCCCCTCCCGGGGTGGTGGCTTCGGCTAACACTAAGCTGCAGCGGTAGATCACTATGGCTCTGAGGAATTATCCTCTAAACAAACAATCACAAATTTTAAAATGTCCGAAAAAAATGGATATCCTTAGGATTTCCTTAGATTTTGGGTTTCTTTAGAAATTTCCTTCTCAGGCCTAAATTTCCTTCAAATCAGGACATTTCCTTGCAAGTGAAAACACTGGTTCACTGTAACATTGCCAGATAGTTGGGCGGGTTTATGGCCAAATTAACTGATAAAAAAGTATTTACATTTTTATATTATAAGTATTTAAATACAATGTATTTAAATACTCATAAAAGTATTTAAATACTGTATTTAAATACAACCAATGTATTTATAAATACATTTCTAAATACTCAAAAGTATTAAAATACGTATTTAAATACTGCCCGGCTCTGGTCCCATCCCCTCTACATTATTTACTTGTATTGTCTTTCCTTCCCCTTCCTCCTTCCTCTCACACACCCTCCCCCTTTCGTTCCTCTTTCCTTCCATATTCTTCTTTCCTTGCACTTTACCCCACTCATCCGCCCACCATATTCTCATAATCTAGTTCCTCTTCCCTAATTTCTATCCCCTTTAATAAAACATCCCAGCTCTTCTATTCACACCAACCATACCTCCCCGTTCCACTTATTCTCAACAAACAACACCTGGCGCCTTCTCTCCCCCAAACTTTACTTGCGCCGGGGAAGGTGAGTGTGTATGTGTGTGTGTGTGTGTGTGTGTGTGTGTGTGTGTGCGTGTGTGTGTGTGCGCGCGTGTGTGTGTGTGTGTGTGTGTGTGTGTGTGTGTGTGAGGGCGGCGAGAATGTATAAAATTATAATCGGCTCCCAGCCTTGGTGTCCTCCCCCATCAGAATCCCGTGGCGCATCGGGTGACGCTTTCGACTCGTGACCTTGGAGTCGTGTGTTCAATCCTGGATTTCTCATGCTTGGGCTAAAACAAATATTTGAAACTACGGAATTAATATTATGTTTCAATTTTCTTCTGTTATTTTTCTCTCCCTGTCTTTCTGCAGTTTTTTATTCTGATTAGTCCAAAATAGCAGCAACAACAATAGCAGCAAGAAACATAACAACTATAACAATAACAACAATATAAACAGCAGCAACAATAATAACAACAAAAATAGCTTCCCTATCCCCTTGTTTAGTGAGTCGCTGTCACTTGTGAGGATGCCATGACCTAAGCTAGTACTCCTGCCCTTGAGGCTTGATAGGATAGGGGGTAGGAAGGAAGGAGAAAGTCACACGACAGATGGTCTCGAAGTAGCGGGGTCCATAATAGTAGGGACAAGGGTAGACCCAAAAGAGATGGACTTAAGAGGGAATAAGGCAATAAGAGATTCCCAAAAGAAGGGTTCCAGGATGGGTATAAAGAGTCCTTAGGTAGTCCCATAACATTGAGGGCTAAGAGGATATCCTTTGATAATGACACTCAAGATGAAAGTGACCTAAGCAGTGAATCCCAAAAATTAGGTTCGCAGAGAAGTCCCCCCAAAAAAGGGTTCTATAAATATATTCAACGATGATAAGTCCCAAGAGGAGTCACAAAAAGAACATTCTAGAGTGGGAAGGGAGGACTCCTAGATAGGGTGTCCCAACAGTGTAGGTAGGAAGGGCTGGTTCAGGGTGACGACATATCCACCGCCTTGCGACAACATACTAAAATGTAGTTGCTGTCGTTTTGGGGATACTATTGCTATTATTATTATTATTACAATAAATATTATTATCATTATCATTATAGTAGTAGTAGTACTAGTAGTAGTAGTAGTAGTAGTAGTAGCAGTATATATTGGTTGTAGCATTGTTATTGTTATTAGCATTATCATTATTATTGTAATTATTATTATTGTAATCCTCATCACCATCGATAATTTTGCTTTTACTGGCATTATTATTAGGATTTTAGTTTCAATTTTAATTAATTGTTCGATGCATCATACACACATTTTTTTTTCCATTCGCTCCTATATTTCCTTCTTTTTTTCTTGTTAAATTGAAGATGGTTAATTTTATTTTGTTTTGATGCTATTCAGTGATGGAAGTTTTTTTGGGGGGGTTGGGGGTGTGTGTCTCTGCTTACATCTTGCGCACGTCAGTTCTCAACTTTCAATGTATTTCTTTGGTTTCGATAGTCACATTTTTTCCCCACTTTCTCATAGTTTTCCCCTCCTGCCCAGCCTACCTATATAACTCCCTCAATTCCTTCCCTCACATCAACGTCCAGTCACAGTATTCTCCTTCCCCGAACTTCTTCCTTCAACCTTTATAATGCCCTACATCGCCCCCCCCTCGTCGTCGTCGTCGTCGTCGTCCTCCTCCTCCTCCTCCTTCTCCTCCTCTTCCTCTTCCTTCTCCTCCTCCTCCTCCTCCTCCTCCCCGAGTTAACGGTTACCATAACCACTCTCGACCTGTGACGGGCTGTGGATCAGCAAGAGTCCTGACAGTTATTAATAATAATAATAATAATTTTATTCTCGCCCGGAGGCATACAGACAAAAACAAAGCAACAAGAACAAGCCAAGGAGTTAACTTAAGTACTAGAGCAAGAACAAAAACAAGAACACAGTATAGGCACATTAGGGGACATAGTATCAAAGTACATAGGGTATACATACATGGACACCTGTGCTACCCCACATTCTGCACAAACAGCAGACCCAGTCACCGCTGTTGTATAGGTCCACATACATAGGCCGAGCTCTGCCTGACAGAGGTGATGATAGAGTTTGTAGAGAGCTCCACCCTACTCCTTAAGCTGAGGTGACCACCATCGGGATTTAAGGTACCAGGGGTCACTGCTGCAGGGGGCATTAATAGTGTACGGCGTCCTACATGGAAAGTACACAATCCGCAGTGGATTGAACGGAGCTGGGGCCTGAGTGACTGCTGCCTCCCAAATAAGCGCCAGGCAAGGCTGCCGCACCACCCTTTAACCTCCACACTGTGTTCCCACCATTACAAAACTCAAATAACATGACCCTATTATTAAGCACTAAACCTACCCCAACAAACATAGTAGTAGTTAACCATAGATTACAGCTTTCAACTTTCCTCACAAATTCCATGCAGTTTTTCTATACTGCATGGTATCACTTCATTTCCGGCAAGCTTCGGCTGGAGGGATGGGTGGGTGGGGAGGAGCCTTCTACTTTACTATCCTTTCTCTCTTATTATCTAGTTAGTGTAGTGTAGTTAAATCAAACAGCCATGTAAGGACCTAATGGTCTGTTGCTGTTTGTGTTTCCTTTGTAATCCTTTGTAATCCTCCTCCTCTTTCTTTCTTCTTCTCAACCCCTCGTAGCTTTTCTTTTTCCATGTGTAGATATCTTCGTAACTCTTTGTCGTCATATTTTTTTCATAGTCACTACTTTTCGATATTTTCCTCCCTTGCACTTTTCCTCTTGTTTTTTTCCAAACTGCCTCTCCTCTGCAGTGGCGCGCATTCGTTAACTCCCACTTATTAGTCTACCTTCTCCTCCTCCTCTTCCTCCTTATATCTCTCCTCCTCCAGCAACAGAGTAAGGTGCCTGCCACGCGTAGGCCGCCGCCCCGCCTGCGAGGGTCAGCAGGGCGGTGCCTTGATGGCTGCCCACGCGTGTTGTGCTCCTGATGTGTCGTCGGGGAGGAAGGTAGAGGCGGTGGAGGAAGGAGGGAGATAGGGAGGGGACTTGAGGCGGAAGTGGGATAGGGAGGAGACTTGGATAGGGAGGGAGGGAGAAGAAAGAGGTCACATAGGTCTACGCAGTGAGTGGCACGGATACCTCTCAGGCCTATAGGACGAAGAAGGCTTAATTTTTCCAGTTTCTTTTATTTGTTTACCTTGGAGAGGATTGCGTCAGGTGGAGAGAGAGTTGTCGTGATGGTGCTGCTGGTGGTGGTGAGGAAGGGCATAGAGGTGGTTGTGGTGGTGATATATCGTGATAATAAGAACATAAGAACATAAGAAAATAAGGAAGCTGCAAGAGGTCGTGAGACCTACATGAGGTTATTTTTCTTGTTACTTAACACTACTTACATCCACCTTTCATCCCCATCCATGAATTTATCTAGCCTCCTTTTAAAGCTCCCTAATGACTCCGCACTAACTACCTGTCTACTGAGTCCATTCCAATAATTTACCACCTTATTTGTGAACCAGTTCTTCCCTATTTTATTTTCAAATCGACGCTTTTCCAGCTTGAATCCATTACTTCTTGTTCTACCCTGGTTACTAGCCGTAAGAACTTTTCCTACCTCTCATTTATTATATCCCTTTATCCACTTAAAAACTAAACCAGTTAAAAAAATCAGATCGCCCTTTACTCTGCGAGTGAGTGTAAATTTAATAGCTTCAATCACCTCTCATAACTAAAGTTACGCATCCCATGAATCATTTTGGTCATCCTTCTCTGCACTGATTTTAACAAGGCTATATCCATCCTGTAATATGTAGACCAAAACTGAACCGCATAGTCTAGGTGAGGTCTGACTAAAGCCAAATAAAGCTTTAGAATAACCTCGGCCATAGATAACAGTAGAACTGGATGTGACACTCCGCAACTACGCGCGCTGGACGCTGCAGTACTGGCCCCATGGCCAGTCTGCTGCCCATTCACTTGCTGCATATGACTATCATATAGACTGGTTTATCAGTAAATATGATATACTGTAATCTTCGTAAATGTTTGTTCTATAATATTATCAAATAAAAAACAGTAAAACACGCTATAGAAATGCCATTACGAGACTCTGAAGAAATATGCATGAACTTAATATTCACTTCAACTCTTCGCCATTCAAAACTTTGCAGGTCAACTTTTATCGTGCAGGGTATCAATAGAAGCGCAATTTTATTAGCTTTCCATTGATATATTTCGTTTTCTGATAAATTAATTAAAACCATGCATAAATATTAAATAAATAAATAAAATCATCAATCGGGTAATTTTACCCGATGAGGTTATTTATTTAGTTAACACTAATTTATACATGGTGTTAATTCATTTATCAGAAAACGAAATATATAAGTAAATAAATAACATCATCAATCGGGAAAATTACCCGAGTGATGATTTTATTTATTTAGTTAACGCTAATCTATGCATGGTTCTAATTCATTTATCAGAAAACGAAATACACAATGGAAAGCTAATAAAATTGCGCTTCTATTGATACCCTTCATGATAAAAGTTGACTCGCAAAGTTTTAAATGGCGAAGAGTTGAAGTGAATATTAAGTTCATGCATATTTTTCCTCAGAGTCTCGTAATGGCATTTCTTTAGCGTGTTTTATTGTTTTTTATTTGATAATATTATAGAACAAACATTTACGAAGATTACAGTATATCATATATACTGATAAACCAGTCTATATGATAGTCATATGCAGCAAGTGAATGGGCCAGCAGACTGACCATGGGGCTAGTACTGCAGTGTCCAGCGCGCGTAGTTGCGGAATGTCACATCCAGCTCTACTGTTAGCTATGCCTCAGCACTTCTACTTTTAACACTTAAAATGTGTTGTGTAATGTGTTGATGGTGATGGTGATTATGAAGCACTATGGTGTTGATAGATGTATTGTTTTGATAATGATGCTGTTACAAACGCTCGTGTATGGTGGATGTCAAGAAGGTACTGGCTGTTGATGGTGATGGTGAGGATAATAGTAATGGTGATGGTGACAAATGAGGTGATAAGCCAAGATGTAAAATAATGCGCTTTTATTAGGAGGGGGGGAGGAGGGCGAGGGGTTAAGCTGTCCAAACGCACTCCTTTACCTGAAGAAAATGTACATGAACCCCTTTCTCCCCTTCTATACATTTTAGCCCGCTGATAGGAACTGATTACTAACATATCTACATTTATTTCAGTATTTATCGTAACATATATTTTATTTTCTCCCTTGTATCTTATTTTATTATACCTATTTCATCATGATTCACTGTGCTTGTCAAATATTCCCTTTATTATGTAGACCAGATAGAATACGACACATTTTTTTCAATAGCAATCATATGAAAGTGAGTAAATCTTTTAAGGGCGTACGAAGTTTTATGAAAGTGTCTACAATTGTCATTAGATAGGTTCATAAGCATGTATATTTCGAGGTAAAGCTACCAAAGATTGGTTGAGTACACCATACGAATACTTTCCTTAGACTTTGCATTTCAGAAGTGGGATATATTATCCAAAACTCGCTCGCCCACTCTTGTAACGGAGAGCAGTAATGAAACTCCTCTTTCTGGAAATTCTAGATTCACCTCGGTAAAAATCATAGATTATAGAGTGCATTCTGATTATATAAACACTGATTGTAATCTATGTTTAATCAGCTTATAAAAGAAAGTAATATATTATGTAAAGCCTTGGAAGGAGATAGGTTGTCAGGGCGTTGTTATGATGTGAAATACATAAGAAAAGAAAACGTGAATAATCATGCAAATTTAGCCATAGCGAACAAATAATTGTAACCTTGATCTCTTCTGCATCCCTAAAGCCGCGGTCACATGAGCAATTTTTGCGTCAATATTCAGGCTGCAATTATTCAGCAAAGGCAACACCTTGTCGTGTTTTGGTCACACGGATTTTCAGAGGTAGCAATAATTTGAATGGCAATTTTGGCTTCTCAAGATGTATCTGAAGAAGCATCTTTGGAAAAATAGGGAGAAATAGGGAGAAACTGGTTCACAAATAGGGTGGTGAATGATTGAAATGGATTCTTGTGTATGGCAAGTGCGTCAGACGTAAAACAAGTCAACAGTCCACATCAAAGTGATCAATAATAAGTTGGTATCCCCTAAAACTTTTAGTTATTAATAGACCGTCAACAAAGAAATGTTTTACCAGCCATAACTCATTTAAATTTTTCTTGGTGTTTTGTATCCTTCAAATCGCTTAAAAACACGTACAAGAGTGTACAGGGCTTCACAATTCGTCTTGTAATCGGTTCTTGTTACTATGTAGCTATGTATTTCAGCTTCTGTATATTGAATTAGAGCGTGCATTAAAAATAAATGTCAAATAATATGCGTTTGGGGTGGGAATATTGCAGCAATTTGTCTTGCGGCAACTTTGACAAAGACCGACACGTCCGTCATTATAAATTGTCATTAGAACTCGCAATTATATCCGAGTTTGGGCCGCAATTGCGTTGCCGGGTGTAATATTGCCAGAAAAATTGTCCGTGTGACCGCGCCTTAAATCTCTTAACTTTCTATTCTTCCTCTTATTTTTTACTCCTTCGTATCTCCTTTCCTTCAAATTCTCTGTTTTCACATTATATTATATCTTTCTTCCTTTCTTTACCATACCATTTTAATCCTTCCTTTTGCAGTCCATCTTATTCCTTCACTTCCTTCTTCTTATTCCATCTCCCAATATTTGTCCCTTCAACCCTCTATACCAATGTTCACCCTCTCCCTCCGCGTCCCTCTCCCACCCTGGTGACATTGCTGCGTCAATCCTGGGTTGTGGCCTCAATCAGCGTCATCATAAAACACAGTTGCCAGACTTGAGGGCAACGCCAGCAATATACAGGAGTGTGTCAAGACTTATAAACACTCCAACAAACCTTCACCCCTCCTCCTCCTCCTCCTCCTATGTATTCCTCCTCCTCCTCCTCCTTCAACCACACTATAATACCTGCACTCCATCCTCGTCCTCCCCTTTCTTCTCATCATCATCACCAAGAGGAAAGCACGTTAGGCAATACAGCTTATTCTAATGTATGTTGTCCAAAGCGTATTGTTTCTGCTGAAGTTCGACGGGCATCAAAGCTTCATATTAATCGGTTTGTGCTCATCCTTACTTGCACTGACACTTCAGGAAGTATATATTTGACGTTTTGATTTCTCTCTCTCTCTCTCTCTCTCTCTCTCTCTCTCTCTCTCTCTCTCTCTCTCTCTTTTCTCTCTCTCTCTCTCTCTCTCTCTCTCCCCTCTCTCTCTCTCTCTCTCTCTCTCTCTCTCTCTCTCTCTCTCTCCTCTCTCTCTCTCTCTCTCTCTCTCTCTCTCTCTCTCTCTCTCTCTCTCTCTCTCTCTCTCTCTCTCTCTCTCTCTATCTTTTCTCTCTCTCTCTCTCTTTTCTCTCTCTCTCCTCTCTCTCTCTCTCTCTCTCTCTCTCTCTCTCTCTCTCTCTCTCTCTCTCTCTCTCTCTCCTCTCCCCTCTCTCTCTCTCCTCTCTCTCTCTCTCTCTCCTCTCTCTCTCTCTCTCTCTCTCTCCCCTCCTCTCTCTCTCTCTCTCTCTCTCTCTCTCTCTCTCTCTCTCTCTCTCTCTCTCTCTCTCTCTCTCTCTCTCTCTCTCTCTCTCCTCTCTCTCTCTCTCTCTCTCTCTCTCTCTCTCTCGTCTCTCTCTCTCTCTCTCTCTCTCTCTCTCTCTCTCTCTCTCTCTTCTCTCTCTCTCTCTCTCTCTCTCTCTCTCTCTCTCTCTCTTCTCTCTCTCTCTCTCTCTCTCTCTCTCTCTCTCTCTCTCTCATCTTCTCTCTCTCTCTCTCTCTCTCTCTCTCTCTCTCCTCGCTCTCTCTCTCTCTCATGTCTCATGTCTACCAAGTTCTCCATGGTAACTACATATGTAAATAGACCACCTGCTCTTGGATTACAAGGAAATGAAAGATAACATGAATTTCAAGAGATAGTTTCAAGGCAAGTTGAAATTAGATAGACACAACGTACAACTTTACAACAATATAAAGAGAAAAACCGTTAAGACAAGTTCTCAAAAAGACTACTACCACAATAGGTCCATCAAAGTAAAGGTAAGCTCAGACAGATTGAATATATCAAGGTATCGTACCTAACAAAATCACACAACATAATCACTAACGATGATGTTAATGACAAGGCGGAGGAATTTAACAACTTTTTTGCTAACGTAGGAAGAAAAACTTTTGAGAAGTGCAAAAATGATTTTACTAACAATGATACTAACCCAGATAATGATAATGCGGTCACAAATAATTTCTTCAGGCCTAAACCAGTTGATGTTGATACTGTAATTATCACAATATCCAAACTAAAGGAGACCAAATCTGTAGGTAGCGATGGCATTTCCCTAAGTTTTATAAAAGACAGCCTCTTAATCACGGCTTTTTACCTAACTTGTATGTATATTCAACACCTCAATCGCTACAGGTAAATTTCCCAATCCCTGGAAACATGCTGTTGTTGTCCCTATCTTTAAAGGAGGGGATAGTAATATGAGCTCTAATTACAGACCTATATCTCTCCTTCCTGTATTATCAAAGGTTTTAGAAAAAATTGTAGCTAAACAACTTTCTGACCACCTAGAAGAGAATGCTTTACTTTCCGACACTCAACATGGATTCAGGCCAAAATTATCCACTGAAACTGCTCTCACAGTAATATCCAACCATGTATATAGTAACCTAGATAATAAGAGAATAACTATGATAACTTTGTGTGACTTGTCAAAGGCATTCGACAGCGTTAATCACGACATTCTACTGCAGAGATGCCTTAAGTTACGTATTGATCCTTTCTGGATCCAAGATTATCTGTCTAATAGAACCCAATCAGTCCGACTAAACAATAACATATCATCCAAATCTATAGTAACATATGGAGTCCCACAAGGCTCTATCCTTGGCCCTATTCTTTTTTCTATATTTGTTAATGATATCTCGGAGTACGTAAACGATTGTGTTTTAGTTCAGTATGCAGACGATACACAGTTTATCCACAGTGGCAATATCAATAACGTAGACCAACTAATCACCAGAGCTAAAGTAACGCTGTCGAATGCCAAGACTTACTTCCTAAAAAGTGGTCTTATGTTAAATTCTAAAAAGACTCAATTTATATTTATTGGAACACGGCAATTGTTATCGAACATTCCAGACGATATGACCATCAACTTTAACGGTAATAATATAACAATAACCAGCATGTCAAAATATTGGGTGTTTACTTGACAGATACATGACCTTCGACACACACATACACCACTCACTAAGAAAGTAACAGGAGTATTAATGTTCATAAATAGAGTGAAAGACTTATTTGACAAGGACACCAGAGTGATTGTTATACATACACTAGTGTTAAGTCTAATTAATTACGGACTCGAGATATGGGGCAACACCAATGAAACCCTCATGCAGCAGTACAAAACTGCAAAACTTCGCTGCCAAGTGGCTGCTGGGGGTTACAAAAGACGCGACCGTGCGACTCCTGTGATACAAGAACTTAAGTGGATAAAGATGAAAGAAAAAGTGAAATTTGATCAATGCATGATGGTGTATAAAGTGACCCATAAGTATTATCCTGAGTGGCTATTGAACTTACCATTTGTAACACAGATAAATGACTGTATAACAAGACAAAATCGAAACCTATTTGTCCCAAGAGTGAACACAGACAATGGTGCCCGTTCTTTATTAGTAAGTGGACCGAGAGCATGGAACAAGCTCCCTTCTAATATAAAAGAACTCCCGTCACTCACGAGTTTCAAAAAGCCTTAACTACTTACGCTCTTCAAGGTGGCCTTTGCTAAGAATTTTTCAAATATCATAATTATTTATACACTATGCTTTATTATGTATATACATATATGTATTATGTCTTTATTATGTAAGTAATCTACATTCCTCCATGTAACTATATTTCACCATGTATATGTTATTTTTAGTAAGTAAGAGAAAAGCCATTGTACATTAATGGAATAAAGCATTCTGATTCTGATTCTGATTCTCTCTCTCTCTCTCTCTCTCTCTCTCTCTTCTCTCTTCGTTCTCTCTCTCTCTCTCCTCTCTCTCTCTCTCTCTCTCTCTCTCTCTCTCTCTCTCTCTCTTCTCTTCTCTCTCTTTTTTCTCTCCTCTTTTTCTCTCTCTCTCTCGTCTCTCTCTCTCTCTCTCTCTCTCTCTCTCTCTCTCCTCTCTCTCTCTCTCTCTCTCTCTCTCTCTCTCTCTCTCTCTCTCTCTCTCTCTCTCGTCTCTCTCTCTCTCTCTCTCTCTCTCTCTCTCTCTCTCCTCTCTCTCTCCTCTCTCGCTCTCTCGCTCTCTCGCTCTCTCGCTCTCCTCGCTCTTCTATCGCTCTCTCGCTCTCTCTCTCTCTCTCCTCTCTCTCTCTCTCCTCTCTCTCTCTCTCTCTCTCTCTCTCTCTCTCTCTCTCTCTCTCTCTCTCTCTTCTCTCTCTCTCTCTCTCTCTCTCTCTCTCTCTCTCTCTCTCTCTCTCTCTCTCTCTCTCTCTCTCGATGTTATGTAGTTAAACTATAGTCACACACGCATTGCTTCGTTCTGTCTGTAGAAAGAAGGATTGATTTAGTTTATCGATACTGTGAAATTCACTAAGAGGAAGAAGTGTTTAGCCTGTGTGTGTGTGTGTGTGTGTGTGTGTGTGTGTGTGTGTGTGTGTGTGTGTGTGTGTGTGTGTGTGTGTGTGTGTGTGTGTGTGTGTGTGTGTGT
>JACEEZ010004225.1:102153-107153 GCA_016584305.1 Chionoecetes opilio | reverse complement strand
GTGGACAGAGGGGTGGACGAGATCATGCCCACTTGTCAGTATAGATTAGTGTTTTTCTGATTTTGATATCTTATATGAGAGATTGTGGCTGAGAACATAATGATGGTATGCAGACAGCAGAACAGACACTGGAGGTACGAATGTCCCACTTGATTATCAGACACCTTACTTTGATGCAGGAAAACCTTGACTTATATTTCCAAGATACCTGTAAGCATCCAACATTTGGATGTTTACTCCCTTTTCAGATGATGGAACTGTATCTGATGTATCTGGAATCTGATGCCCTATTGGAGCTTCGAGTGTAATATTCTCAAAAAGCAGCTTTCAAAACATTTGGCCATCCCATGCATTTCTGGGTTGCCCTGCTTGATACTCAGAAATATAAGGAGTTAACTTAACAGGCAACAGTCATGCTTGTGCAGATGCTAACATTATATCTGTGTGAGCAGGGTTTCTCAAGCTTAGTTTTAATCAAGGCAAAGGGAATGCCATTCAAAATTTGGATCCAATCACGCGGGTTACACTTGAAAACCATCTGATGCCTCTATTTAAGCTGATAGCAGACAAATTGCAACAGCACCCAGACCACTGATTTTTGTTTCTTGAAGGAAAAGGCTTTGTTTTCTGGATTACCAAGTATAACGCAAAGTATGTGCAATTTTATTTTAGTTTCATGAAGAAAAATGCATTTCCTCTGGAGTTCCTAAGCTATGTTTATTTTTTTTTGTATATTTATAGTTTTAGACCGCATGTGTTATTAAACAGAAGATTATGTAAACTGTAAAGAGAAAATGAGTGAAACTACTTTTTCCTACCCATACATTTGTAGGATGATATAGTCTATATATGATATAGTAAATCTACAATGTCAAGAGCCGTGATATTTTATAGATTGAAAAAATTGAGGTGGACATCTTTTATCAAATCAACACTAGGTTTGGACGACATCAAAATAGGTTGAAGAGCACTGGTGTAAGGGATGGGAAGGGAAGTTAGGGATAGATCGAGGTTGAGAAAGGGAGGATGAAGGGTACTAAACATGTGTAGGACGCGTTAAGAGGATGGGGTGTAAGGAATGGGAAAGTGACGGCAAAGGATAATAGGATGGGTAATTAGACTGAAGGCCGATACTCCTGCACAAACAAATAGCTTCCCCTTATTCCTCCTCTTCCTCTTCCTCCTCCATATAATGCTCCTGATATTCCGATTACTGGCACTTTTACTTTTCTATAATTGCTTGTAATAACAATTATGATGATAATGCTGATTTTGGCAATAACAAATTATAGTAATAGTTATTATGATAATGATAACAATAAATGTAATATTTATAAGTGATAATGATTATGATGATAAATATACTGGTAATAACGATGATATTGATAGTAATGGTAATGAAATATTGATGATGATGATGATAAAAATTATTATAATAAAAATAATGGTAATGATTATGATATCTATAATATGCAAAATATAAATGATAATAACAATGACAATAATAATAATATTGATAGTATTACTGATAGGAATATCAATAATGATAAAAATAATGATAAATGTATTGATAACAATAACAATGGTATAAAAACAGGTGATTAAGGAGACACGTGCTGGGAAAAATAACAATAGTAACAATGATAATGAAAACAACAATAATGATAATTTGATATTGATAACAATGATTAGTAACTGCGTGTCAGTTTGTCAGCATTATTTCATGCCATGGCATACATCATAATGGTTTTCATCTCTAAGACTTTCGTGTGTTTATTGCTTATACATCTATACATCTTTTTACTATGTATATAAGTATGACACATGAAAAAGTTATTTGCTAACATATTTTCATTATTTATGTCATACACACATCATACATAACTTAAGCTTCAGTCGACATCATCACCAGCATTACCACCGCGATTAATATCTATCATTGCACCATCACCATATCTTTCATCACGTCATGACACCACTCATTCATCACACTCATCACTTTCCTCTTCCTTCCTTATCCTTCTCATTATCTATGCAACCATCGTATGTGTGTGTGTGTGTGTGTGTGTGTGTGTGTGTGAGTGTGTGTGAAATATTACTCTTTCGAATTTTGGAGGTTGTACCACTGACGTGTGTGTGTGTGTGTGTGTGTGTTATTCACCCATGGTCTTGTCCACGCGAGTTGGACTCGTGATCACGGGTTTCACCCTCCCGGTGCGAGCTTGGAGCTCATTATTACCGATCTTTGGGTTATGGTGAGACCTCACACACTACACACACTCATCCCCTTGCTCCAGGGGGACAGTAACCGTCCGAATTCGTCAATGACAAATTCCCGGGAGCAGTGAGGATTCGAACCGGCTACCACCGAATGGTAGGCCAGCGCGCTTTCTACTAAACCATTGTGGCGTGTGTGACCATCTTGGTCACACACGCCTGTGTTTGTGTGTTAGCATGTGTGTGTGTGTGTGTGTGTGTGTGTGTGTGTGAGAAATAATTTCACAGTTAGATGTATTTATTTCACATATAGGGCTTGTCTCATTATCCCCTCCGGGGATATTGTGTGTCTGTTCACACCTGTGTAAGGCGAGGGCACTCACCTGGTTGATTTGTTGCAGGTGAAGAGGCTTTTACCTGCCCGTTACTCTTCTTTGTGTTACCTGGTCAGAGGGTTGGTCGGTCGGTCACCTGTGCTCGTTCCCTTCTCCTCTTGCACTCTTTTCTTTTCATTCTATTCATCTTGTTGGTAGTTTTCCTGCTTACCTTTCTGTCATCGTCTTTTTGTCTCCTTTTCTTTCTTATGTTTTTGCTCCAAGTCTTTTTTCTTATTTCGTTTTCGAGTTTTCTTTCCCTCCTTGTATCCTTTATCTTTCCTCCTCCTCCTTTCTTAGATTATTTCCTCCCACACTCCACTACCATCTCCTTCTACCGAACTCCTCCTGCAGCTCCTTCATTCCTTCCTCCATCTCCACCACTCGTCCACTTCCTCTCCTAATGCAGAATCATAAATCTTGTACCTATCACATATTGGTATTATTAATTTTCATGCAACTTAGTCTTCTGTTCCAACAAGCTCCATTGAGAGGTTTTATTATTTTTTTCTACATTACAAAGGACTGGCCAAGGACAAACAAAAAAAGCAGCAAAAAGCCCGCTTAGTTGCCAGTCCCTATAAAGAAGACAGACAATAAGAAAAAATAGAAAGGGGGGTGGGCCAATTTAGTTCGTGAGGTGCCTTGTCACTCCTCTCTTGTAAAAAAAATTAAGTCGTAGGAAGGTGGACAATAGAAACAGGAAGAGAGTTCCAGAGTTTTAGTTTGTCTTTCTTTCAAAGCTTCCTATCATGATTTGATAGAAAATGTTGTGTAGTTGATTCGGTGCAATTTCAGTTTTTTTTCTTTTTGATAATTTATCTCTATACTTATGTTTTATAAATCTTGTGATCAAAGATAAAAAAGGGAAATTTGTGAACTATGTAATTTACTTTTACATTTATACATACCAAAGAAAAATGGAAAGAATTTTCATTGCACAGTGATAAATCATCTTTACTTCCATATATCTATGCATTATAAAAAAAAAAATAGATACACATTTAGCAATTAATTGCAATTTTTTTTCTTAGATAGTATAGAGACGATATTTTAATCTTTGTATTGAAGAAAAAGAGCTTTACTTGTATACGCGTATCTGTATATTGCTATGAAGAGATCGTATAATCAAGGAAATATCGTCTTTTCTTTTTCCTTGTGTGTAGAAGTAAAAATCACACATCATGGGTTTGTCTGATGCGTAGTTCATGTTGCATGCCGGAGACGCCCATCCCCCCCACCCCCCCCTCTCTCTCTCTCTCTCTCTCTCTCTCTCTCTCTCTCTCTCTCTCTCTCCTTCTCTCTTCCTCTCTCTTCTCCTCTCTCTCCTCTCTCTCCCTCTCTCTCTCTCTCTCTCTCTTCTCTCTCTCTCTCTCCTCCTCTCTCTCTTCCTCCTCTCTCTCTCTCTCTCTCTCTCTCTCTCTCTCTCTCTCTCTCTCTCTCTCTTCTCTCTCTCCTCTCTCTCTCTCTCTCTCCTCTCCTCTCTCTCTCTCTCTCTCTTCTCTCTCTCTCTCTCTCTCTCTCTCTCTCTCTCTCTCTCTCTCTCTCCTCTCCTCTCTCTCTCCTCTCTCTCTCTCTCTCTCTCTCCTCTCTCTCTCTCTCTCTCTCTCTCTCTCTCTCTCTCTCTCTTCTCTCTCTCTCTCTCTCTCTCTCTCTCTCTCAGATGCAAAATAACCAGAGATGTTGTCGAGAGATACAGTCAGCTGTAGCGCCGCCCTTCTTTTAGGCAGACAGAAGGACTTCTCCAACAAGAACCAGTTTCCTCGCTCACGCCCCTGCTATGCCTTCTCCTCTTCCTCTTCCTCTTCCTCTTCCTCTTCCTCTTCCTATTATTCCTCTTTCTCCTCTTCCTCTTCTTCCTCTTTCTCCTCTTCCTCTTCTTCTTTCTCCTCTTCATTTCTTCGCCTTTTTTTGGGGGGGTATATTATCTATAACATCTTTATCATCTTCCCCTTTCCCTGCCTCCTCTTCTCTTCCTTTCCTTATTCCTATTCTTACTTCTTTCTTCGTTTCTTTCTCCTCCTCTTCCTTCCCTCCTCCTCCTCCTCTACTATATTTTATTCTAATCCTAAAAAAAGCTGTGACATACTCGTAATCTATGCTAAAAACAATGACTTTAGTTTTTTAGTTTTTTTCGCATTGTTAAAAAAGGCGAGTCATTTGTTTATTCACCAGGGAGTTCGTGTGTGTGTGTGTATGTGTGTGTGTGTGTGTGTGTGTGTGTGTGGGTGTGGGTGTGGGTGTGTGTGTTCGGGGTGGTTTTCGTTCCCTTAGCTATTCATCAAGTTAAACAAGAGTACACACGAAAGCTAAAGATACGTTTAGGGTCACCTTGTGGTTCGGTCATTTACCTTCAGCAACTCATCTTGGTTTGTTTACGTGTTGATGTCTCTGTATATGGATATTCTA
>JACEEZ010004225.1:89653-92153 GCA_016584305.1 Chionoecetes opilio | reverse complement strand
TGGCAGGAATCGCAAAACTGGCCTCCACTGGAAATAGCCCAAAATGAGTAGCAAGTCCAGTATAGAGTAGTCTTTGGTAGGAGTAAAGGATATTATGGTATTATGTTCTTATAGTAAACATTCTGTGGACACCCTCGTTACACCCATATGAGTGATGCTACTTATACACTTTTACAGTCGGGAAGAAAGCAGAAAAATATTATCATCCCTCGTCTTCAAACACTTCCTATCCTGAATGCCTCATTGGATCTTGAAGGTCCTGTAGAATATGTCAGACAGTTGTGTATTGCTTGTGTGTGTGTGGTTGTGGGTGTGGACGTGGGTGTGTGTGTGGGTGTGTGTGTGTGTGTGTGTCTGTGTGTGGGTGTGGGTGTGGGTGTGGGTCTGGGTGTGTGTGTGTATGTGTGTGTGTGTGTGTGTGTGTGTGTGTGTGTGTGTGTGTCTGCGTGTATATGTGTGTGGGGGTGTGGATGTGGGTGTCTGTGTATGTGTATGTGTGTGTGTGAGTGTGTATGTATGTGTGTGTGTATGTGTGTGTGTGTGTGTATGTACGTGTGTGGGTGTGGATGTGGGTGTGTCTGTGTATGTGATTTTGTATGTGTGTGTTTTGTGCTTGTGGGGTTGGTGTGTGTGTGGTGTGTGTGTGGGTGGTGTTTTGTTGGGGGATGTTTTGGGGTGTTTGTGTGTGTATGTATGGTGGGTGGTGTGTGTGTGTGTGTAGGTGGATGCGTATGTATGGTGTGTGTGGTTGGTGTGTGTGTGTGTGTGTGGGTGTGTGTGTGTGTGTGGGGTGTGTGTGGTGTGTGTGTGTGTGTGGTGTGTGTGTGGGATGTGGGGGGGGTGTATTTGTCTGACTCTGTTCGTTTATTTGTCTGTCTGTTTGTTGTCCTTTTTGTTTGGTACATTTATTTTGTTGTTGGGGTGTATGTGCAATTTTTTTCTTTTTTCTCTCTCTCTCTTCTTCTTCCCCTCTCCTCTCTCTCTCTCTTTTCCTCTCTCTCATCGTCTTCTCTCTCCTCTCTCTCGTTCTCATCCCCTCTCCTCTCCCCTTCTCCTTCTCTCTCTCTCTCTCTCTCCTCTCTCTCTCTCTCTCTCTCTCACTCTCTCTCTCTCTCTTTTCTCTCTCTCTCTCTCTCTCTCTCTCTCTCTCTTCTCTCTCTCTTCTCTCTCGACATTCATGTTGAGAGGAAAGGTAACACTATATTGATATATTCTTCCCTGGTTTTTCCTACCCTTTCAATACACCTATGTTTTTCAACGTATTTATGAATATACATTTTCTATAAAGTCTCTTTTATATCCTGTTTAACCATGGAGAACGATTTTGATGCATTGATAAGTATTTATTTGTCAATAGCTCGCTCGCGGTCGCTTGCGTAATTTCGTTGTGGCATATTGATTTGATCCAGGTATCATTCTACACGATTTGAAGATGTAAACATCCATACTTATCGCTTGATTGGTGATGTGAGCCGCGCCCTATTATTCCCTTGCGCCCTCCTGCTGTTTGTTCTCTCTTCAGTTTCTCCCTCTCCTTCTCTCCTCTTCAAAAGCCTTTCATCTATTCTTTTCACCAGTCATCTGCCCCTCCTTTCCTTCTCTTTTCTCTTCAGCAGTTCATTCTCTTCGCTTTGCTGTCTCATGCCATTATCATTCCTGGTTACATTTATTCTCTTTACTCCATGTCTTCTGTTTCTTTCCTTTTTGTTGTCTTATTTTCTATTCCACAACTCCTATACCTTCACTCCTTTACTTATACCTCCTATCTACACCCACACATCATCCATCCTAACACACCAGCTCACACCCCCACACTATCTCATCCGTTATTGTCCATTATAACACCCACCATCACTTCCTCCACTACCGCCACCACCAGCGTGACCCCGCGTCCCGCCCCCGCCCCGCTAAGCTAAAAGGGAACTGGTCGGGGCGCGAGTGTGGCTCCTTGACTTTTACTCAGTCGCCTGGGTGCCGTTGGAGAGGACTGGCAGACATAAAACGCAGCGCCACCCACCTCGGAGACCTTATTCAGAGCTCCCTCCTCGAGTGCCAAGTGTTAGTCGTCAGTATCGATTGACCTACGGAAGTGTCGACAGCGATCAGAGATTTTAACGCAAGAATAGGAAGTAATCTTTTGGTGAGTGGGAGTTTTTGTGTATTTTTAATAATATGTGTGTGTGTGTGTGTGTGCTTTTTTGGTGTTGGGTGTACGTGTGCATGTGTATTTACCAAGTTGTAGCCCACAGGACCTGAGCTATACTCGCGTGGTCCTATCTATATCTATCTAGTCTCTATATCTATCTAGTTTATATTTGAATTGTGTTCATGTTTATGTTTTGTTTTGAAGGAATTTGTTGCCGCGTTTTCATTATCACTGTTTTTATTAGGTGTTTGAAGTGTTTCTTCTGGCTTAATTTTGATCTATTAATGTTTTAGGGAATCTTGTGTTGAGTTGTTTCGATATTGCTTTTGGATATGTTTTGTGTTTCCGAGTTTT
>JACEEZ010004225.1:49653-82153 GCA_016584305.1 Chionoecetes opilio | reverse complement strand
GTCTGGACGATTACTTTAAGCCGTGACTCAGGTGGGCGGGACAGCATCCTTACCTTTTCCTCCCGTTCCTCCTCCACCTCCTAAGTTAGTGTGGGCGTTGCCAAAATTCCTCTTTCACTCCCTCCTTCCCTCCTCCTTCTCTCACCCCCACCATCCACCACGCGCCCAGGCTGTGACGTCACCACTGGGCAGGTCAGGAGAGAATGCGTCACCAGAGAGAGAGAGAGAGAGAGAGAGAGAGAGAGAGAGAGAGAGAGAGAGAGAGAGAGAGAGAGGGGAGAGAGCGAGGAGAAAAGGAGAGGGGGAGAAAAGGAAGAAAAAAAAAGAGAGAGAAAAAATTCAGATAGTGATTTAGATTCCCTTTGTAGTTTGACATCATAAGTATGCTGGAAAAAAAGGTCGATAGAATTTAGATCTACATACTCTTTACATTTTGGAACACTTTCTATTCTTCCACATTTTTTGTCTTCCTCTTATTTTTTCATCCTCCTCCTGATCCTCCTCCTTCTCCACCGTAGCTCCTTCAAGACCTTTCACTATTTTTTTTGCCCTTCTCTTCTTTCACTCAATCACCTAAGCCCATTTTTGCCTCTCACTTTGGTCTGGAAACTCTTTTTTTCCTTATTTCCACACTATCTAGTTGCTCAATTTCTCCTTGTCTTACATTTTCCGCCCCGCGGACGAAACGATGGCTGTTTCCTTAAAACCCAATCCTGTCTCCCAGCATGAATGGGTACCGGTGTTAGCCGGGGTTTTGATCCTGCTCTCGGCGGAGGGGTGGCTTTCCCAAAACCCAAGCACCTAAGATAAAGATAAATGTTGATATGGAGACCGGGGCCATACGAGCGTTGCTCAGGCCTGTAATACAACTAGGATGAAAAACAACGAGCAATACACACAGACACAATAGATAGATAGATATTTGACACGCTTTATACATAAATTACACATAATATATGAGAACGTAGACAAAAACAGCTCATGTCCAAAATGGACATTCCCCATTTGAGTAAAAACTGTAGTCCAACTAAAAATATTACTAAAACACTACTATACGATAAACTACTAACACATAAAATCAACAAGCACACACACACACACACACACATACATACACACACACACTCACACAACACACACACACACACACACACACACACACACACACACACACACACACACATACACAACACACAACACACACACACACACACACACATTCACTCACTCTACCGCCACGATGGTCCCGTGGATAGTGTTGGGGTGCCAATTTGTGGTTAGCCAGATAGAATCCTCGCTTGCTTCTGGGGATTTTTTACTGACAAATGTGGGCAGTTGATGTCCCCCTTGAGCCAGGTTATAGGTGTGTGTGGTGTGTAAGGTCCCAGCATCTCCAAAAGATCGGTCACTACGGTCACTACGAGCTCTAAGCTCTTTCCGGGAGGGTAAAACTGGCGATCGCGTATCCAGCTCGCGTGGGCAAGACACACGCACACACACAATGTGGGTGAATAAACACAAACACACACACACACACACACACACACACACACACACACGCACACATACACACACACACAACAGCACAGATAAGAAAGTGCATAAAAAAGTCACCCCCTCACACACACTTGTCAGAATTCATCAGTGGAGCTGACTTACCTGTCCCCGAGTAATTTCGCTGCCAACGCTATCTTCGTTTTCTTTAAATAGACAAACTTCATTATTCCAAACTACTGCTCTATTAGGCTATCATACTCCTAAACCTTCTCTCGAAAATACAATAAAATGAGTTTATTTTTTTAATGTTTATCATACTTATTTTAATCCAACAAAATATCAGGTATTCTGTATTTATTTTTTTCTATTTTTCTGTGTTGAAAATTTCCATGATGTCGTTTTTGGGGCGATCATTAATATAACCAGTCAGTCAAGTGAAGTTAAATCGGCCTCTGTTACTTATCTGTTTAGTCTTGAGTGATTCATAGCGAGACTTTCCTTTTATGAGAACCTGTTAATTCTTCACCTGTTTTATGGCGATGAGCAGACAGGTAAAACACAAGTAAGAAAGAAGAAGAGGTTCCTTACGACAAATTTGAATAAACCATTGGTATTTAAGTGTCTCAGGTACAGCTTTCAAGTATATTCAAATGATCTTGTACTTGAGCGGACAAGAGTGGACAGGAATAGTATAGGTCAGAGGAGGTGCATTAAGGAAGATAAAGAGACTCTAAACATAGGTGATTGCTGCTTGTAATGTGTGTGACCCTAACCCTCCCCCCTTCCAGTCATTAAGATGCCCGTGTTTGGCTGTGTGTGTGTGTGTGTGTGTGTGTGTGTGTGTGTGTGTGTGCGTGTGTGTGTGTGTGTGTGTGTGTGTGTGTGTGTGTGACATGACAAATTAGCGTAATCATGTTCTTCGTGTCTTATTAGTGTTATTTGCTACCATCAGAAGGTTCAAGAGTGAGAGACTGAAAGAGAGAAAAAAAAAGAAAAAAAAAAGAGAGGGAGAGAGATTTTTCTTCTCTTGTTCTTAATTTGGAAAGGATAGTTATATTTGTGATGATGTTAGTACTGAGGAGGAGAAGCAGGAAAGTATGAGTAAGGAGGGGAAAAAAGGAGGATAAAGAAGAAGAAAGATATTACCCTGTATATCAAAACTACGCTATCGGTAAGCTGGGTTATTGATGACGATAGGGATGTGATGATGATGAGAATGAGTATGAATAATGTACGTACAGTAGTTAAATGTTAGTCGTTCTCGGCATTCTAATTAAGGTTCGAAAAAATACCCTTCAAAAATACCCTTCAATCAAGATCCTCATAAGGTAGTAGTGGTGATGGTGGTGGTGATGGTGGTGGAGGGCTACAGTCATCATCACTATTGCCATCACAACCACTATCATCATCACTACCAGAAGGGCCGATGCTTGCTCTTCACCACACGCACACACCACACATGCGCCATGTTAGGACCATGTAGAAACTTGATGACTATGTGTGTGTGTGTGTGTGTGTGTGTGTGTGTGTGTGTGTGTGTGTGTGTGTGTTTGTGTGTGTGTATGTATGTGTCCTCCTTCCTGGGCTTTGTGTGGACCTAAAGGGCCGGGCTTGCAGGGGATTCAGGCTTCATAAGATCTAATATATGAGACTCGAGGCTTTATCAAAGTGCTAAATCCACCACCACCATCACAACAACAACAACAATACTGCCAGCTACAACAGTGAACACTTTTGTATGTAACATTGACCTAAGGGTGTGGCGATCAAGTCAAGAAAATCAGGACGTGTGTGTGTGTGTGTGTGTGTGTGTGTGTGTGTGTGTGTGTGTGTGTGTGTGTATGATGTGTGCGTGTCTGTGTGTGTGTGTGGTGGTGTGTGTGTGTGTGTGTGTGTGTGTGTGTGTGTGTGTGTGTGTGTGTGTGTGTGTGTGTTTGTGCAGGAAAGTATTTTATGTAGGTGTGCAGTTCACCAAGCAGGGTTTTAGAATCTGGTAGAGGTTGGGATTTTTGTTTATTCATTATTCTATTTTCTTTCTATGTTTATGCAGCTAAGGTTGGTCGGTGGTGTAGAGATAAGGGATTGCGTGTTGCTTAACTGCGTTCGAACCCCACTCACTGCTGCTTGTGTTCATCCTGGCGTGGTGGCAAGCAGTACAGTCAATAACCTTGTTGTTGATAGTACACTACATGCAAAGTGTCTAGATAGGATTCAAGTATCTAGTCTCATCTTATTTTAGACAGCAATTATACTTGTTTCATGTGTATGGTAACCTTGCCACCTTAAGTCTGTTCTGCCGTGACAATACCGGGGGAGGCGGTAGCGGAGTGGTTAGCGTCTCCGACTGGCGTTCTCGGTGACCCGAGTTCGATCCCCGAAGGAACCCAAAACCTTTCTGCACCGTCGAGTGACCTAAGAACACCCACATGCCCTGCCCATTAACTCTACCTTCGATTGCGAGTGCATCGGAGGACACAGGGGGGCGGCATGAGCCTCTAATCACAGGCGTCACAAAAAATCCTGCCTGCGCCACCACGGGCGAGGACCAACCATCATCACAGCCCTCAAGTGAACCTCCAGAGCCTACCATTCGAGCCCTGAGTCACCACTGCCTACAGGCGCCATAGGCACAAATATGTAAAAAAAAATAATAATAATAATTTCATTAAATATGACCATTTTATTGTGTTTCTCATGCAATCAATGTTAGCCAGTTTCTATAATGTTATAGTTTTATCTTAGGTCACGCTTGCCACACCAGTCATTTGACATAACTCATCAAATGAAACAAAGATTAAAGAGATTCCGACAATATTAACATTTTATCTTGTATAATACATGAAATCATATTCCACAAAAACTAATATCAATGTATAACTTTTTGCGGAGCCTTCACCCACATAACTTCTCAAAGTGGATTTATATACACCAAAAAAATTGTGATAAAATGAAAGATATAATTATAATTATCCAGAATCATACTAAGGTCGCTATATCGGCTGGCCAGTCCGTTGGTGACAATCACTTCTATAAAGAAATTAATGAAAAAAGGTCCCCAGAAGAAGGCAGGGGCGAGGGTGGACTTATTTGTGCGGCGATGAAGAAAAAAACGCGGATCTGACAACAAGACAAGTTGCCAAAATTAAAGGAAATCGGTCAAGTCATTCTTAGTTAAACTTTCTTGTTCTGATGAGCATCTCAGCTGTCACTCGTTTCAAGATTATGTCTCATGTTTTAGTCTTCTCCTCCACCTTTAATTCCCATAAATGGTAACGGATAAATCGACTGGTTGTCAATTCCTTTATTTCTACCTCCTCCCCCTCCTCCTCCTCCTCCTCCTCCTCCTCTTCTTTCTAATCTTCTTCCCTTCTTCCTCTCCCAGTGCTTTGAGTCATTGCCAAATAAAAGTTTCTACAGGTAGGTTATTTCTCTCCTCCTCCTCCTCCTCTTATCCGTCTTACTTCTTCCTTCTATCTTGTATCTAATCTCGATTTCGTCCTGCTCTCATCTTTTCTCCCTTTTTTCTGTAACCCTATTTTGCCTTTTCTTTATTCTCATCTTCCCTTCCCATTGCATTTTCCTCAATTTTCTCTGTTTTATCTCTATTTTTCAAATCCCTGTCCTCTTCCCATAACATGTTTGCATCTCTCTCTCTCTTCTCTCTCTCTCTCTCTCTCTCTCTCTCTCTCTCCTCCCCTCTCCCCTCTCTCTCTCTCTCTCCCTCTCTCTCTCTCCCTCCTCTCCCTCTCTTTTCTTCTCTCGTCTCTCCTCTCTCTCTCTCTCTCCTTCTCTCTCTCTCTCTCTCTCTCTTCTCCTCTCTTCTCTCCTCTCTCTCTCTCTCTACTCTCTCTCTCCCTCCACTGCCCACGCCTCTCCTCTCGCTTCTTTCCCTCTTATATTGCCTTATATTACCATCTCCTCTTCACATCTCACCTCCACCTACCTCCACCTGTCTCCATCTATTGCCTGTCCAAGTAAGTGGATAGAATGTGGTTTGCCAGGAACTCCCACTAACCATTTTCAGCTCACGAGAAACACGAAGAAAAATATATTATTTGTAACTTAAGCTCACGTGTATCTCTTTGCATTTTTTTTGCTCAGTTGCGAGCTCATCCCTTAATCCTTATAAAGAAGTCGAGTAAAAAAACAAAAAAAGATAAAAAGTTAGAGAGAGAGAACGGCATATCTATGTTGGGTTTGCGATACATAGGAAGAAAAAACTGTAACATAATCTGGAAATAAAAATCTCTCATCTACGTATTTAGCTCAACGAGCCTATATGAATGTTTGTAAAGGACAGAAACGTGACCTGATTTTGTAGGTATGAGAGAGAGAGAGAGAGAGAGAGAGAGAGAGAGAGAGAGAGAAGAGAGAGAGAGAGAGAGAGAGAGAGAGAGAGAGAGAGAGAGAGAGAGAAGAGAGAGGAGAGAGAGAGAGAGAGAGAGAAAAAAAAATGGATCACTTACCAAAAAATAATAGAAAGATTAACCTAAATTTACGCAATAAGAATATGAAAAAGGAAGACTAATACTAATATGAGAGCAGGAAGAGGAAATGGAAGAGGTGAAGGAGAAGGAGGTGGAGGAGGAGGAAAAATTCAAGACCTCGGGATCAACTCCATAATTGGAAGTGAATCATGAGTGTGGAGGAACAATACATCATGCTTTGCAGATTAAATGTCACATGCTTACCCTTGAATCCAAATTTGGTGAGTTTAAGTCTACAATTTTGGTATTCAAATGTTGTGGTAGTCTGTGGTAGTCAATCGTAAGCCTCCTCGCCACCCCAGCCACTAGACCAAGTTCGAACCCCTCTGTGATTTGCGATGGCGATTTTCTTTTGTCATTATGAAGTTTTTACTGAAATGTAAATCTTTCTTTTATAGTCCTGCTTATATCATATCCTTGTTTAGTTTTTGTAGTGGTAACTCAGGCCGATGAAGACAACCGTTACTTTTGCCCGTTTTATTTGCACTGCCTTAATCATAGCAGACTGGTCAACTCAACAGGTTGGCCTCGGGGCCCCGAAACAAGACTTGAAACGAAACAATATATATATGAAACACTCACACAAACGAAACAATATATATGAAACACTCACACACACAATTATCCTTAAGTACAGGGTTAATAGTTATTAGATTACACGCATACACTACACTCCCCCCTGATCCTATAGATCACTATATTGACATAGTTGCGTAGGTCGGCGCTCCCGGGAACCCCGACGCAGCTGCGGTCTTTCTGGACTATCTATTTAGGATGAAGGCACAATCGAGGAGGGAGCACCTCCTCGATTGTGCCTTCATCCTCGGAGCCCCTCGCAGGGCCCGGCACCTGGATCAACAAGGCGTCGTCTTCCTCTACCACATCCGGCTGCTCTGACGCTGAAAGTTCCCCCGGGGTGGGCAATGGTGAAGTGACCAACCGCAGATCACGCACATGGCGAGGCATACCGTCAACCTCGACATTCTGAGGCGATTCAAGTCGCGTTACCGTGCCCTCGAGGCTCCTGGAGTCGCAGCGCCTGCTGGGGTGGCGGATCCACACGCGATCCCAGACGCTATAGCGGTGCTGGTCGTCCGCTGACTGATTTTGCTGCCTCACCTCGTCGATACCGAGCAGCCTCACCTCGTACCTAAATATTTGGTTGGCAGGGGCGGATGCAGCGTCGTTCCCTCGTGGCATCACGTTGTAGCGGTAAACCGCCTCTGCCACAGAACAACCTTTCCGCGCCAGTATAGTTTTCACCGTTCGATGGCATCGCTCTGGTATACCGTTGCCTGACGGGACATGGGCACAACGGTATCGGATTGCTATGCCCCAGCGATTGGCGAACTCGCCGAACAAGGAGCTGCGGAAGCTGGTGGCGTTGTCAGTTAGCAGCTCCTTGGGCGCTCCTCGCTCCAAAAACACAGACTCCAGCTGCTCGGTGACGCTGGCGGTGTCTTGACGTCTGATGCCGCTCCAGATGGCGTAACACGATGGGCCGCAATCTATAAGAGTAAGGTAATGTTGATTATTGACATGACAGATGTCCATACTGACTCTGCCCCAAATTTCCGAGACTCCCAACTCCCCTTTTTGCCATGTCTCGGACGCCGGGTCGATGGACTGACATTCACGGCATACTTGAATAACATCACGTACCTGCTGCCGTTGAACTGTGGGATAGAGTCTTTTGCAGAAATATAGCGTACGCTTGATACCTGGATGTCCGCTGGTCACGTGGATCTTGGCGATGTCCTGCTCAGTGATGGCGACGGCAGCTCCACATGCCAGCTGGTCTCTCTCAGGGCCAAGCCACCTCTTCGGCACCCGAGTGAGCACGTCAGCTTTGTTCTCGGCGGAAGACACGAACCTTATATCTAAACTTAGGCCATATTCTTCAACGATGGCCCGCAGCGTCTCTAAACGCCTGCGGATCAGCATCTCGCTTGAGGCCTTGGTCTTCACTCGTGCTTTCTTTGACAAAGTGTCCTTCACCCAATAATACACGGTCCTGGAGTCTGTCATAATGGTTAACTTACTCATTTTCCAAGCAATGGCGAGATTCAGCCCCTTGATGACTGCATCCAGCTCAGCAAGGTTTATGTGAGAGCACTCATCCCGTCGCAACCAGCATGCGTCTTCTATAACGTCGCCGTTCACCTCTAAGACTGCTCCCAGCGCGAGAGAACTTGCATCTACCCACAACGAATTTTCATCACCCTTCACATCCCACCGTCCTCGGGCCGGATCTGATCTCTTCACCTGCTTCAATGTTTCCTCGATCATAAAGCGCAGCTTTGAGTCGGTGACCTCATCTTCCCAGGAAGTGGTGGTCGCATTGGCACGCCTTTTCAGGTATGACGCCGCCACTCTCAGCCAGCTGCACACAGGCAGGTGACTTTTCAACTGCCCGCACAGAGAGAACACTTTCTCAGGCATGTCTGCGATGTTGTTGTCCCGCTTCCAAAAGAGGCCTCGGCGCTCCCCCCAAACTCTCATGCCAAGCACTCGAGCTCCTTCGTGCACACGCTCGGCAGGCTTGCAGATCAGGCCGTGTCGGCTTAGGTGATTCTCAACTTCCGCTGCAGAGGCCACACTTTCGTCCACTAGTATGTCGTCCACATACGGTGAAGCGGCGGAATTAATTCTCTCGTCCCAGCTCAGCACAGTGCTCAAAACCTTTTTCAGGACGAGAGGTGCGATGTTCAGCCCAAAGCCCAACCTTGTCAGGCAGTACCGCATTCCTCGAAACACCACCGTCTGGTATGACCACAGCGACTGGTGGACATGATTTGCAGGTAGGCTTTACGCAAATCCAGGAGAGAGACTCTCTGACCCCGTCTGCGCCACTCTCTAATTTTCTCCGCGCAGACGTCCGCATCGGCGGTGTGCACATCAAGACAAGAGTTAAGTTCACGAAAGTCCATCACTGGGCGTACTTTTTTCTTATTACGTTGCACAACAGCCATCAGGGGAATAGTTCCTCTCACTGGCCCGTGAACAACCTTACTGTACGGAACCAGCCAACCATCCTTGATCCATTGACACAGTTCATTCTCGTATTCCTGCCGGGCCGCTTGAGGCACGCGATACTCTGAAACTGTATTCTGCAGTCGCGGTGGCCCCGTGCCACTGCTCCACTTCCATGACACAGTCCACGTGCGGGCTTTCACGTCATATGTCACTCCAAAGTCCTTTTCATCAACGTCTCTCTGTAAGGCAGTTGCCGCCGCTGTCACGACCTCGGATTCCTCGATACCAAACTTTACGTCGTCCAACGAGCGCACTGTCACACCACGCAAGGCATTTATACCATTCATACCCATAACAAAGTCAAAACCAAGCGGCCTGGTTCGCATCACAAGCGCACTCATTGTCACTGACGGTCCCGAGAGCAGTTGGACATGCACCTCACCCATCCCCATACACTCACAACGCTCACCGCTCATCGTAGTCATGCTAACGTTCACTTTCTTCCAACGAGAGCACATGGGGGCGTACACGATGCACCTCGTGCTGCCGGTGTCGACAAGGACGTCACACTTTACTCCATCAACAAACAACCGAACCGTCGGCAGGGCGCTCGTTACAGACAGTCCGGAGAGGAAGCTAGCGCCAGTGCTACCTCTCCCGAGCCGTTTCCCGGGCACGATGAAGCAATGTGGCCGAGCTGCCTACAGCTGAAACAACGCACGTTGCTGCGGCTTCCACGGCGCCCGCCGCGCCCGGCCAGACAGTCACGGGCGTAGTGATTCGGTTGGTTACACACATGACACACCACACTAGTCGACGCCGGAGTTGTCCTGTGCGATCGCCCAGAGCCATCCAGGGGTGTTGTCGTCCCGGCGCCAGCGACCCCCTCTACCAGGACGGCACGTGCCCGGCTCAAAACCTGAGTGATATCCAGGTCTTCTAGGCGTGAACCGGCTCTCAGGATGTGGCTGACTGAACTAGGAAGACCAGCCACAGATCAGGCCATTGTCAGGTATTCCTCCAAACAGGGCAGCCAGGCGGCGCAGGTCGGCCAAGTACACGTCAACTGACTCACCATCCTGAAGCCGGCGAGTGACAAACTGCTCGTAGGCGACAAACTTATCCACGGCGAAGGCGGAGATGAGCGCAGCTTTTATCTTGCTGAAGTCGTTTTTGTCTGCGCTGTTGAGCTGCTGGTAGACGGAGAATGCGCCTGCAGTGAGTCGAAGAGGTACGACGGTGTGTAGCTCAGTAATCCCTCGCAGCCGGCACACCAGCTCCAGCTTCTCCAGCCATTCTCCCACTGCATGTAACGCTCCGTCGAACTCTGGTATCAAGCGGAGGTCCGTCGCCAGGCCATCTACACGGGCGGCAGAGTCTTCAGGCTTCATCACTGGTGACTGTGAAGGGGCCTCGATAGCTTGTAGTGGTAACTCAGGCCGATGAAGACAACCGTTACTTTTGCCCGTTTTATTTGCACTGCCTTAATCATAGCAGACTGGTCAACTCAACAGGTTGGCCTCGGGGCCCCGAAACAAGACTTGAAACGAAACAATATATATATGAAACACTCACACAAACGAAACAATATATATGAAACACTCACACACACAATTATCCTTAAGTAGTACAGGGTTAATAGTTATTAAATTACACGCATACACTACAGTTTTATTATATTTATCTTTTTGTGTGTGTGAATCTTCTTTGGTTCCATTTTTATATCTTGATATATCTTATCTCTCTCTTCTATGTCCTTTTTATTTCATCCTCTTTTTATTCCCTCCATCCTCAAATCTTGTCATCTGTATTTTCCTGGTATACTCTTTATGCTTCCCATCTCTGATTTATCTCTTGCCTCCTTCCTTTCTTCCTTCCTGTCATTAATCCTACATTTGCGTATTTTTTTTCCTGTCCTTATCTCTCTTTTCTTTCGGTAATTATCTTTATCATACACTTTGTCTTTTCTCTTATTATCTTCTCTAAATATTTTTTTCCAACCATATATTATTTATTCACCTTTTTTGTGGACAATTTCTTCATCCTAGACACTTAGTTTTATAGTTTGTTTGTTTTCCTCTTTCGCAATCTTTCATAATTTCTTTCTTACTTCGCTATTGTATAATTGCGATCCCTTACTCTCCATTCCTCTTTACTTCTTAAACCTCTTTAGCTCTTTACCTCTTATCACTATAGTTTTCCATTTAATGTTATAGTCTTCCTTTTTTATCTATTTCTCCTACTCTACTATGTTCGGTAAATGAATCTTCAGAACATTTTTTGAGGTAGAAAAATAGTCATTCAAGCACTTTTTTTCCTCCTTGTCGGATGGCTTCCAGTTATGTTGCATAATATTAAGGCTACAATATTGCACCTGAAGGAGCTGACTGTGGCCTCACTTACTTTTTCATCTATCTCGCTGTAAGTCCATAGCGAGATAATAAAAAAAGTATGTCTTTACACACACACACACACACACACACACACACACACACACACACACACACACACACACACACACACACACACACACACACACACACACACACACACACACACACACACACACACACGCACGCACGCACGCACGCACGCACGCACGCACGCACGCACGCACGCACGCACGCACGCACGCACGCACGCACGCACGCACGCACGCACGCACGCACGCACGCACGCACACACACACACACACACACACACACACACACACACACACACACACACACACACACACACACACACAAGACCAAAACAATCATGGAAAGCAAGCTACATACAAGAAGAAGAAAAACTTATCAGTCGCGTGTGAAGAGAGTGATGGTCAAGGTCCTTCCCAGGTAAATTATGAGACACAGAAAGGTACGAGAAGGAGCCACAAGCTGTATTAGGCGAGACAACGAGATAATAACAGAAATTTTGCCGATAAATCTTGTCTCCATTTTTTTTAGTATATGACCGTGAGATGAGGAAAGAGGAGGAGGAGGAGGAAGAGGAGGAGGAAGAAGAGGAGGAGGAGGAGGAGGAAGAGGAGGAGGAGGAGGTAGAGGAGGAGGAGGGAGAGGAGGAGGAGGGGAGGAGAAAATGTTAAAAGAGGACAAGGAGAAGAAGGAAACGAGAGAAGAAATGAAGACCCACCTATGCACGCCACACTTACGCTATAACAAAAAGCAGATCGTAAAACAGTATTCTTTAAAAGGTCCTGATGGTAATGGGAGAGTTCAAATGAATGTTAAGAGTGACAAGTGATGGAAGAGTTAGAAGTTATGGTGAGAGGATGATAAGAGTGTTGGTGGTGATGGGAAAAGTTATGGAAAGGCAAAGGTGATGATGGAAATGGGTGAAGATGATGTGCTTTAGTGAATGGTGGGTGTGGTGGTGAGGATGTGAAGGGAAGATAAGAAAGTGTTATTGTACAAAGAAGAAGAAAAATGTAATGGATGAATTGATAATTATAAGACAAAGGAGTTTCACATACCCTCCCTTTCTTTTCTATCCTCCCTCTCTCCCTCTCTTGACTCCATTTCTATCTTTTTCCACTTTCTATCCCTTTCTCATCCTCTTGCAATCCTAATTTCCTTTTCCTTCTTGCTCTTTCTCGGCCTTCCTTTCCTTTCCATCCCATAACACAATTCCTCATCCTTCCCTTTAAACCTTCGGGGGAGAAAGGGGCGTCTTCCGAGGATTGCTGGTGGGCAGGTCTCGCGTTTGATTAAGAGGCCAACGCCCCTCACACTTTTCAGAAAGATGCCAGGGTGATCTTCTGTAAGGCTTACTTAGACAACCTGTTTAGTCAATTAAAAACGTACCAGTCACACCGGGTACGTTTCACGTACCAGTTGTACTTTTTAAGGGAAGGAAATGTTAGTAGTAGTAATAGTAGGCAATGAAGCAGTTGTGACGATATCAGCATTATAAATGATAATGACAAAAATCTTAGCAATGATTATGATAATTATTCTACCACTAGTAATTATGATAATGGTAACAATGATAATGATGATGGTGAAAATGATAATCAGGTCTGTACAGCTAAGGCTCCGAAATTGTTGTCCCAATTTCCAGCAAAGGTCATCTCTGAGATGGTTTTAAACTATATAGGACCAGGTTTATCCATTTTTTTCATTAGTTGAATAAATCTTTTTTTGCAGCCTGGGGCATACGTACCTGGCACATGAAACACTTAAAGTAATCGTCCAGACCATTTCATCATTCCTGATTTAATGCAATCAAATCATAGCCATTAACGAGTATATCAACAATACGTCGTCACTTTTTGTATCCAGTCAGCCGTTTTTAAATAATCCGCAATCAAAATCTGCAAATTCCCCGAGTTTTCAAAACGCTCTCAAGGTTTGCAGACGCTCAGGCTCAGGCTCGGTGACGCAGCATCAGGGAGGCTCATCTTCCCGCGCTTGATCAGAGAGGCACGTAAACACAGAGATAAATATAGTACTTGAAGATATTTGGGTGTTTCTGATAGATTTGTTTTGCTATATGCCACATGCATGCATCCTTTATGGGTGCAGCAAGACAGCTGTGCCTTTCGAGAAAAGTTTGCACACGGAAAGGAGTGGCGTGTGTAGGAGTGGAGTGTTGGAGTGGCGTGTGGTGATTCACGCCTATAGTGTGTTGGGGCGAGCAGTTGTGTTGAGAAACGGTGTGTAGTGAGGGTAGCGATGGACCACCACGACTGTGAGGCTTTGCCTCTTAACAAGACCAAGTAAACCAAGTAAACCACTTGTGGAGTGGGCGTGGGCGTGCCCTGTGGTGAGAGACCCTGTGGTGGTGTGGCTGTCACACTTTCTGCCTTCCCGCCCGCATATTTTCCAACTCTTTGCTGTAGTTAATGCTAGTATGTGGTTTCCGAGTAATTACGTTTGACTGTAGCTCCAAAACTAACCATAGGATTTTCTCGAAAGTACCTTCATTGTGATTCCCACACACACATGGTTTAACCTTATTTACCAATCCATGTTTTGGAGAAGTGCCAGGTCCTCCTGCTGAACCTCAGGCTCTGCTAACACCTGTTCATCCACCTCGTACTCGGGCTCAAACATATAGGATCCCATGACAATCTGAGGTTCGTTTTCCTCATAGTATACGCGACCAGCGTCATTTCTTTCGGTGTCAGATTGAGCATCGTACTCTAGATCTGTCACAGCGACAGATTCACTGTCTGACACCGAAGTACAATCGCTCATCATAACATTTGCCGACAGGTGTCAGACAGAGTGTCTGCGGGCGTCCCTGTTCTGACGTCATCAATAACAGTCGTAGCCCTGTTGGAGGGAAGATTTTTTTTTTCGCGCGCTTTTTACAAAAGTCGTGTTTTTACGGAAATAAGGCCTGGAAATCAATTATTTTTGGTGGATTAGGTGTTTTGAATGTACATTGAACATAATTCGGCAAAAAAAATTTGGGTCTGGACGATTACTTTAATCTCTGTTTTCCAACCCATTCTCTCTCTCTCTCCTCCTCCTCTCTCTCCTCATCTCTCTCCTCTCTCTCCCTCTCTCTCTCTCCTCTCATCCTCCTCTCTCTCTCTCTCTCTCTCTCTCCAAAATGGCTTTCACTTCTCCTAAACTGTCTTTTCTCCTTCACAATAACTCTCACCTTCCATTTCCTACTTCAGCAGTGCATCAGTTCCTATATTCTCCATTATATCTCCTTGTCTCCCCTCCTGTCATCTAGTTCTCTCTCACTCCCTTTTGGCTTCCTGTGTCTCTCTATAAACCTCGAGTCTTTGATTCCGGGTTCCGTCGAGGTCACCCCTACAGACCCCACCTTTTTCAGAGTCCCGGAAGAAAGCCACACGCAAACTTGTCTAGAGAGTTTGGGCAAACACGCACGTGCACACACACAAAAAGAGTAAAAATATAAGGGTCGAGTGAATAAGTAGGGATTATATTTCTTGCGGTTTTGCTTTATGATGACTTATGATTCGCATATATTGTAGGTTGTGGAGTGCTGAGAGAGAGAGAGAGAGAGAGAGAGAGAGAGAGAGAGAGAGAGAGAGAGAGAGAGAGAGAGATGTTTTATATGGGAATGATTGACTGGGTGAAGTGACTGTGTATGTCTGTAGTTGGAACTCGTAAATGTCACTGACGAACTTTTTTTTACGTCTGTCTGTATGTCTATGTGTCTGTTACATAAACATTCTAAAATAGTCATGACATCTTTTTATACCCGTAGATTGCTTAAATATTCATTAAATCCCTTACTTCGACGTCTGCTGTAGTAAATACAGTCCTTATAATGTAGTCACGTATTACTAAGCACTGCATTTTCTAAAGACAAAAGTTGGTCGTTTTCCTTCACACACACACACACACACACACACACACACACACACACACACACACACACACACACACACACACACACACACACACACACACACCGTCACTATGTTCAAATGGATAGAGCGTTGGCCTGTCATTCTGTGAGTAGCCGGTTCGAATCATCGCTCGCTCATGGGGAGGTTTATTACTGACAAATTTGATCGGTTACTTTCCCCCCTTGAGCAAGGGGATTGGGTTGTGTGGTGTATGAGGTCCCAGCATTATCCTAAGATCGGTAATAATAAGCTCCAAGCTCACTCCAGGAGGGTGAAACTGGCGATCGCGAATCCAGCTCGCGTGGACAAGACAATGGGTGAGTGAATGACACACACACACACACACACACACACACACACGCAGACACACACACACACACACACACACACACACACACACACACACACACATACACACACTCAATATACTGCATAGAAGATTCCAAGAAGAAAAACAAAGATATCAAAGCATATGACAGAATAAGAGTTGGTGGCTTAAAAGAAAACGCTAAAGTAAAGAGTGATTTTAGGGGTAGCTCAGGTAGAGATTCACCGTGTCTCAATCGCGGTGTCCTTTCCTCCCTAGACACATGATTATGCCCATATAGGAAGCCAAAGCAAGTCTAGACGGCGCCGCAAACCCCTTTTCTCCCTCCTCTTCCTCTCCCCACTCTCTACGCCTGACGCACAAGGACGCTTTGCCGCTACGGACACGCACGGAGTAGCTGTGATTGACGTGAAATTCCCACTACCGAGGTTTCATGGTCTTTCGCGTCACCTTGGTAGTAGCAGCAGTAGTAGACTAGTAGTAGTAGCAGGGGCGTATTTAGGATCTTGAACCATTGGGGGCTTAGCCCAGCCAAGATATCTTTAAATTTTTACAGGATAATTTTCAATTTATTTATGAGTATAATGAAAATAAGATGTGAGACACTGTGCTCTACTAAAAGGCTCCGGTAATTTGCTTAGGATAACTTTCGAAACATAAAATAAAAATAAAATGAAGACAATCTGAGTTGGGGTTCAACTTCGTTATTATTTTTATTTTCATCAGTAGGAGTAAAACCCTAAGAAAAAGAGAGCTTTGGCGTGATGAAGATGTCATATAGATTGTATATTCCCAATGCTTTGTTCAGTACTGAAATCTGACCAACCTCGGTCTTATAACTACTTTTTATATATTTCTACATCACAAAGGACTGGCCAAGGACACACAAAAATGCACTTGGAAATAAATGCACTTCTGTTTACTGTGTGTCTTGTCCATCTGATATTCTCTTCTTCACCTCTCCAAAAGGTCTTTTGGTGTCTCCTCTGTCATGCACTCCTCATCTCCTCACTATCAGTTCCTCCATGTAGATGTTGAAGAGTGTTGGAGAGATAACACATCCCTGCCGAACTCCTATGTTTATTCTTCATCCATCCTGTGCTGATATCTCCTAGTGTGAACTTTACCTCATTTTCCTTATATAACTCCCTAACTACCTGCACCACCTTATCATCTACTCCTAGGTGTGCCAATAGTCTCATTAATTTTCTTCTATCAACCGAGTCGTATGCTTTCTCAATATCTATAAATACCAGGTACAGTTCCTCATCTCCCCTCCGGCTCCTTTCTATGATTTCCTTTATCACCAACAAGTTTTCTAAGCCTCCTCTACCTTTCCTGAACCCATTTTGCTCTTCTCCCAGCACCTTATCTTCCTCCAGCCATGACATTAGCTTGTTGTTTATCACCCACCCAAATACCTTGGCCAGTACATTCATCACTGCTATGGGTCTGTAATTTCCTATTTCCTCTTTTGGCTTACCTCCTCCTTTATGTATAAGTGTCACCCTACTCCTTTTCCAGTCTTGGGGCACCTCACCTTTCTCCAACATCTCTCTAAACAGATTAACTAGAGCTAGTTTCAACCCTTCTCCTCCATACTTTATGAATTCCCCTATGATTCCATCTGTTCCTCCTGATTTTCCTATCTTAATTGCTTGTAAAGCAGAAGCTACATCCTGCTCCACTATTACAATACTTTCCATTTCTCTTTCTTCACTGTAGATAACTAAGTTCCCTACTTCCTCTTCCACTTCTTCCTCCTTCCATATGACTTTCCTCCAGTATTCTTCCACTACAGGTATAATCTCTTCCTCTCTTGTTAACTCTCTATCCTCCATCTTCAGCCTAACTTCTTGGTGCCCACTGGCCCCACCTAGGTGTCTCCTCAGTCTTCTCCATCCTTCCTTTTCTCTTTCCCTTCTAGGCATATTACGAAGTACCTGTGCCTGTTCTTCTTCCCACCTTCCTATCTTCTTCGTAACTAAGGACTGGGCTCTTTTCTTTGCCTCTTGGTATCTATCCCAGGCCTCCCTCCATTCTTCCTCATACCTCTCCCCTTGAAGTCTTGCTAATTTGGCCACACTTCTCTGTTTCCTGTTCTCTTTTTTTCTATCTCGTATTGCCTGTCCGACCTCCTTATCCCACCAACCTTTGACCCTCGTTTTTCCTATTTTGAATTTCTTTGTTCCTATCGCTTTCTTGGCTTCCTGTCTAATGACGTTCTTGATCCCTTGTTCCCACTCACTAACAGTGCTCCCAATCCCTTTTGTATCTCCTGGCATGGTATTCTCCATTCCTCGACAATACTCTATCCAGTTAGCGTTTTTCACATCCCATTTTTCTTTCCATATTACCTTCTTAGCATTATTTTCCTCCCTGTGTTTGCCACACGTGACCCCTATCATGCTATGATCTGATATATCTACATCCTCATTTTCCAAATCCTGCATCCTTGTCTATTTACAGGCTCATTGACGAGTATATAATTTATCGCTGACTCGTTGTTTCTATCTCTCCATGTTGTTGGGTTTTCTAACTCTCAATTCTTTATTCTACAGCCCGACCTTTCAGCAAAATCTAATAACAACTCTCCGTTCCTGTTAACTCTTTCCTCCATCAGGCCGATATGACCATTCATGTCGCCCATTATCACCCACTTATCCCTCCCGACCTTTTCTTTGATCTCAAGCATCGCCTCAAACAGCTTTCTATTGTCTTCCTGATTTCCACGACCTTCTATTCCCATGTACGCGGAAGCCAAATCCACTTTCGTTGAGTACTACGCCATGATCGACCCCGGTAAAAATTTAGTTTGACTGTTGCAAGATTCTCAGTTAAGTTTTTCTTTTTTTTTGCTTGATATGTGATGCCTTCCCTAATAGAGATAGAAACCTAAAAGTGTGTTTTGCAATTTGAATAAGTGATGACAAATTTCTAATAATACACTTTTTAGACATATTGACGGGAAAAAAACACGCTCCAGTTGTTAAAGCATCAAATAATAACCTAATCAAACCATTAAGCTAACCTACTCTAACGTTCTAACCTAACCCTCAAACTAACCTAACCTAACCATGATTTTTGTTTGTTTGCACATTTCATTGTTACTTTCACACTTGTTCTGACCTGTAGAAACAAAAGAAAGGTAAAAAATACTTGAATCCAGACCCAGTCATGTTATAATTAGCCTCGACGACAACTGCGGCAGACGGATGACTACGGCGGGTGTAGTACCGTGGATGACGTTTGCGTGGGTGAAAGACGTGTTATAGAAACGGATGAATGGTATGCGTATGGCAGGGGCTGAAAATGAGGTGAATATAATGAAGAGTGATAATGTGACAACCAGAATTTAGAGATTTTGTGGAACTGATCAGTGGCGGCTCGTGATAAAATAAAATGGAGGGACTGCAAGCTTCACACAACAGTAGGATACATTAATTTTACCAAACTCAGGTATGAGTTGTAGTGGAGGTTTACGGCCCATTTCAGGGCATGGTAGTAGTGGTGGTGGTGGTAGAAGGGATGGTGGGGGTGGTAGTAGAAGGGATGGCTGAGGTGGTGATGGTAGAATTACAGTATTACTTGCAAATAAAGTTGGTACCGCTTGATTGCAATCTTTTCATTTAATGTCAGCTGGGATAAGTTGATGCTTTGCAAATACTTCACTCGATTTTCCATAGTCATAGGGTAATCAAAGAAAACACTATCACCACACCGTCCACACGCACTGTAAACATGAGAGGGACGAGACTTAGCTGCCTTGACCGCACCTCACTGTGTTCGCAAGTGGCGCGGCAGCGGCGCAGACATGAATCGTACAACAAATATGAAAGTAACTTAAATTTTGGTCTGGTTTTACGTAATGAAAATTCCCTTACTAACGTATTGAAAATAATTAAATAACATATAATGACTTTTTATTGTGATATATTTGTTAGTAGTGTATTCATTCTGTTGTTTCTAAGGGAATCATACACCTGGCAGTGAGTGTCTGGGGGTGCTGCAGCTCTACAGCCCTATGCCACGAGCCACCACTGGAGCTGATATTGCGTGGGAGTGATATTATAGTATATTGATTGATTGATTTAATGCCAAAAAAGGTGGAAATGTGCCAGACATCAGAGGTCACATGGCACTATGGCAAAGCATAAAAAAGTGAAGAGGTTGTAGAGAAAGAGTGAAACGGTGAGGGGAGTGCACATGATTGGATTATGATTTCTTATTACTCGGAAAATATTAATTGATTCTTGTATCGAGCAGTAATGTATAATGTATTAGGTGTAGGAATATGAGTTGGAATAGAGATTATGTTCTCGATGCCCAGGTGGTGATGATTGCGCAGTGTATACCAAGGTTACAGCGCAGTGTTTGTTCATGCGGGGAATACATGATAAAGTGTGTGGCAACTGCATCCCGTGCGTGGTGACTGAATGGATTTTTTTTTTTTTTTTTTTTTTTTTTTTATTATACATCACAAAGAACTGGCCAAGGGCACAACAAAAATGGGTAACACAAAGCCCGCTTAGTTGCCAGTCCCTATAAAAAAGACAGTAAGAAAATAAAATTAAAAAGAGGGGTAGGCCAATTTAGTTCGGGAGGTGTCTTGTTACTCCTCTTTTGAAAAGATTTAAGTCATAGGAAAGTGGAAAAATAGAAACAGGAAGAGAGTTCCAGAGTTTACCAGTGAAAGGGATGAAAGAGTAAAGATACTGATTAACTCTTGCATTAGGAAGATGGACAGAATAGGGATGAGAATGAGTAGAAAGTCTTGTGCAGCGAGGCCGCGGGAGTGGGGGAGGCATGCAGTTAGGAAGTTCAGGAGAGCAGTGAGCATGAAAATAACGGTAGAAGAGAGCAGAGAAGCAACATTGCGGCGGTGATTTAAAGATTGAAGACAGTCAGTCAGAGGAGAGGAGTTGATGAGACGAAATGCTTTTGACTCAACCCTGTTTAGGAGAGCTGTATGAGTGGATCCTCCCCAAACATGTGAGACATACTCCATACTTGGGCGGATAAGGCCCCTGTAGAGAGCAAGCAATTGGGAGGCAGAAAAAAAAGGACGCAGACGCCACAGGACACCTAACTTCTTAGAAGCTGTTTTACCAAGAGATGAGATGTGAGATTTCCAGTTCAGATTTTTAGTAAAGGATAGTCCTAGAATGTTCATTGTAGAAGAAGGAGACAATTGAGTGTCATTGAAGAAGAGGGGATAGTTATCTGGTAGGTTTTGTCGAGTAGATAGGTGAAGAAATTGGGTTTTTGAGGCATTGAACAAAACAAGGTTTGCTTTGCCCCAATCAAAAATTATAGAAAGATCAGAAGTTAGGCGCTCGGTGGCATCTCTCCGTGAATCACTTAGTTCCTGTTGAGTTGGACGTGTAATAAACGACGTTGAAAAATGCAGGGTAGAATCATCAGCGTAGGAGTAGATAGGGCTTTGAGTTAGACTTAGAAGAGCATTAATGAATAATAGAAAGAGAGTGGGTGATAGGACAGAACCCTGGGGAACACCACTATTGATAGATTTAGGAGAAGAACAATGTCCGTCTACAGTAGCTGCAATAGAACAGTTTGAAAGGAAACTAAAAATGAAGGTACAGAGAGAAGGATAGAAACCGAATGAGGGTAATTTGGAAATTAAAGATTTGTGCCAGACTCTATCAAAAGCTTTTGATATGTCATGGGCAACAGCAAAAGTTTCACCGAAACCCCTAAAGGAGGATGACCAAGATTCAGTCAGGAAAGATAGAAGATCGCCAGTAGATCGCCCTTTACGGAAACCGTACTGACGATCAGATAGAAGATTGTGAGCAGATAGATGCTTAAGAATCTTTTTATTAAGTATAGATTCAAAAACTTTAGAAAGGCAGGAAGTCAAAGCTATAGGACGGTAGTTTGAAGGATTAGAACGGTCACCCTTCTTAGGAACAGGTTGGATGTGAGCAAACTTCCAGCAAGAAGGAAAGGTGGAAGTAGATAGACAAAGACGGAAAAGTTTGACCAGGAAAGGTGCAAGCACAGAAGCACAGTTTTTGAGAACAATAGGAGGGACTCCGTCAGGACCGTAAGCCTTCCGAGGATCTAGGCCAGAAAGGGCAAAGAAAACATCATTCCGAAGGATGTTAATGACAGGCATAATATAGTCAGAGGGTGGAGGAGAAGGAGGAACAAGCCCTTCATCAACCAGAGTGGAATTTTTAGCAAAGGTTTGAGCGAAGAGTTCAGCTTTAGAAGTAGATGAGACAGCTGTGGAGCCATCTGGGTGAAGCATAGGAGGGAAAGATGAAGAAGAAAAATTGTTAGAGATGTTATTAGCTAGATGCCAGAAGTCACGAGAGGAATTTGATTCAGAAAGATTTTGACATTTTCTATGAATGAAAGAGTTTTTGGTAAGTTGAAGTAAAGATTTGGCATGATTACGGGCAGAAATATAAAGGGCATGAGTGTCAGGAGATAGATGCTTACGGTACCGTTTGTGAGCCACCTCTCTATCTCGGACAGCATGAGGACAAGCAGAGTTAAACCAAGGTTGACGGGCTTTAGGATTAGAGAAAGTGTGTGGAATGTACGAATATATATATATATATATATATATATATATATATATATATATATATATATATATATATATATATATGTATATATATATATATACAGACAGGGGCGTATTTAGGATCTTAAACCATTGGAGGCCTATAGCCCAGCCAAGAGATCTTAAAATTTTTACAGGATCATTTTCAATTTATTTATGAGTATAATGAATATAAGATGTGAGACACTGTGCTCTACCAAAAGGCTCCGGTAATTTCCTTAGGGTAACTTTCGAAACATAAAATTAAAATTAAATTAAGACAATCTGAGTTGGGGTTCATCTTCGTTATTATTTTTATTTCCATCAGTAGGAGTAAAACCCTAAGAAAAATAGAGCTTTTCGTGATGAAGCAGTCATGTAGATTGTATATTCCCAATGCTTTGTTCAGTACTGAAATCTGACCAACCTCGGTCTTATAACTACTTTATTTATATTTTTACATCACAAAGGACTGGCCAAGGACACACACAAAAAATGCACTTGGAAAAAAATGCACTTCTGTTAACTGTGTGTCTTGTCCATCTGATATTCTCTTCTTCACCTCTCCAAAAGGTCTTTTGGTGTCTCCTCTGTCATGCACTCCTCATCTCCTCTGTTCTCTCCACCTCTTTCATGTCCTGCTATTAAAAAGGATGTCATCAGCATACGCTAAGTAACATCTAACCAAATATCTTGTTTTTTACAATTATTTAATTTATGTTGGCCCCAGTCAGAGCTTATCTTATTTTTGTGAGAAAAAATATATAATAATAAATTTTAAAAAATATAAAAAGGTATTTGAGATCCGGGGCTATTCATAAAACATTCGGGGCTACAGCCCCCAATGCCCAGGCCTAACTACGCCCCTGAGCAGTAGTAATAGCAGTAGTAGTAGTAGAAGTAGTAGCAGACTTAGTATTGAAAATATTACAGATTTATGTTGTTGGAGTAGTAGTAGTAGTAGTAGTAGTAGTAGTAGTAGTAGTAGTAGTAGTGGTAGTGAGAGTAATAGTGGTATTCGGGGTAGCAGTAGTTACGGCTGTACGTGGTCAAAATTATACAATAGCATTGTGTGTCTGAGATGTTGGGGTGATTTTTCATTACTGCTTTGGGTCAATACTAATCCCCAATACAGGTATGAAGATCAGAAAAATGGAAATATCCACACCAATCATTACAATTTATCCAGATTTTTTTTCCATTTTTTAGTTCAATGAGTTTCCGATATCTGATGTTGAATTACGTGTGTTTGATATAAGTATTGTTTTATCGTAGGACGAATAATCGTAACCATCTTTTTCACCTTTATCATTTCTACGTATCATGGGTTGTTTTTGTTTTCACATATACGGTACTTTTGAAGGGACGGAAAGGTAAACTCTAAATTGCCTTATATCTTAATCATTTTGTAACATAGTCGTGACTTACCCAGATAATAATGTTTGTATGTAGGGTGAATATTCTTCCGTTTTTTTATGATAAACAATTCTTTTTCATGTCCTGCCTCCGACGATTGAGTCTGAGATGCTAGGAATAATGTTTATATAATTTTCTGTTTCTTGTCCTAACGATGAAGTTGTTGGGAATACACGATGATGATGTTGATATGGAGACTATATATGCATAACTTACCTTTAATTCTTAGCTAAGTAAAAGCCATAAATAGTTCGAATGATACGTGTGTGTGTGTGTGTGTGTGTGTGTGTGTGTGTGTGTGTGTGTGTGTGTGTGTGTGTGTGTGTGTGTGTGTGTGTGTGTGTGTGTGTGTGTGTGTGTGTGTGTGTGTGTGTGTGTGTGTGTGTGTGTGTGTGTGTGTGTGTGTGTGTTATTTTACATTTACTACCTATTATATTTTTTAGCTATATGTTCCTGATCACAGTTATAATTAAGCGGGATTGAGTGCGAGTGCAGTGACGGGGTAAGAAGATTTCACGTCATTCGATCACTCATATCGTCGATGAAAGACAAATCAAATACGATAAAGCTGATTAACCTGAATTTCTCAGACCATCAGTAAATCATCTGCTTTTGAGGGGCATTTGGCTAGATCCATATACATATTTCCCACCATTTCGTCATATTAATATAGAGAAACATAGAGTAAAAAAAATTGTTACCCACTTATCAACATACATTTATATGAAGGTTTTCGTTGAGAGATAATGAAGAAGTTGTAAAGATCTAGATGCCGAATTAACTGGCTAAAAGGTGAAAGCGATAACCACTCACCCAAAGTCTTAAGTCACCCTAAGTCATTCTAAGTCATCCAACCCGATGTTCTACCGCCGTGTGGATGTGGAGAAAGTGATGGGGCGAGTACAAGACAGCGGTGGATTGTCGAGCTTCCACACTGAGGCTGAGTGGAATGCGTAATGATGCTGAGAGAGAGAAAGGAGAGAGAAGAGAGAGAGAGAGAGAGAGAGAGAGAGAGAGAGAGAGAGGAGAGAGAGAGAGAGAGAGAGAGAGAGAGAGAGGAGGAGAGAGAGAGAGAGAGAGAGAGAGAGAGAGAGAGAGAGAGAGAGAGAGAGAGAGAGAGAGAGAGAGAGAGAGAGAGAGAGAGAGTAGTGAGGTAGAGAACGACTAGGATCGATTAGATGGGAGAGAGGAGAGGGAGAGAGGAGACCAGATACTAGAGAGTTGAGAGACGACATCGAGAGACGATATAGAGATATGAGATGAGAGATAGATAGTAGAGAGAGAAGAAGAATAGATAAGAAGAGGTGAGTAGAATGAAGAGGGCAAGTAAATAATAAGAAAGAAAGTAAGAAAAAAGTAAGAGAAAGAGTGAGAGAGAGGGGAACAAGAGAGAGAGAGAGAGAAGAGAGAAGAGAAGAGAGAGGAGAGAGAGAGAGATAGAGAGAGAGAGAGGGGAGTGTTTGTATGTGTCTAGATCAACACTATTATTCATTAATGGGATAATGAGGGAGGGAAGGTGCATCATCCCCTCCCCCATTACCTCCTCATGCATCCCTTTCGTGCTCTTTCCTTTATCTCATCCCTCCCCCCCCTCCCTCCTCTCACCCACTCGCTCTCCCTCTCCCTCATACTCTTTTATTTATTTATTTATTTATTTATTTATTTATTATTATTATTATTTTTTTTATTTTTTTTATTTTTTTTATTGTAAACATACATATACAATAAGCCCAAAGGTGCATTGTCGTGTGCTACCTATCTTAAGGGCAAGTAAATATAACTATATTGCTACACATAAATACAAAAACCTAAAACAGTTACATTATATACATATATGCATCACTAAACTCCACAGCTTACTCATCCTCATCCTTATTCTAATTGTTCTCAGGTGTCTACTCTCTCCATCATCCAAATTTTGTTTATATTGGTTATTTTTCTTCATTGCATTGACTTTATTTTATTTATCTTTCTTATCATCTATTTATTTCATTACTTTTCTCCTCTCCATTCCTCTTCCCTCCTTTTTCCTTAACTTTTACATGATTCTTACATATCTTCCTTCATCCTTTCCTTCTCTAATCTTTGCCTTCCTCCCTTTATCTTATCTTCCATTCATGTCCAATAATCGTATATCTCCCTTCATTTCTTGTCCTATAGATACTCCCTTTTCTAATATCTTTTCTCTCTCAATATTCTTATCTATCTCCACTTCCATTCTTTTTTTGTTCCTCTCCTTTAATCCCCATCTAAACCCACCCATCCCTACTTCATTTAATTATTCCCAGCCTCTTACTCCTTCCTCATCCATCCTACCCCCTCCCTCTCCCTCCTTCCCCTTACCCCCGCCCCGCCTGGACTCAATCATGACTCAATCATGAACAGATAAGGAAAAGCAGGATGTATATTGGCATTTATGTTGAGTCGTAGCGAAAGCCTCGTACCTGGAGGAACATGTTTGGTATGTCCTGATCTTCCCTTCGTCGGTCGGTTTTAACGTCTTCGTGGATTCATTCTCCCTTTCTTTCTGTTTTTTATCTTAGGTTAAAGGAATGGGATGCCGAGTGATTCCTTTAACTATTCTACGTGTTTTTGTATTTTTTATTTGTTTCACTATATTGTATGTTCGTACACCCACAAAACGTTCTCTTTCAATATCTGGGGGGTTTTTTTCTCGATTTTATGGTTGTGACTGATCTAAATTTGGGTTGTCTTCCATATTCCTTTTGAATACTGCAAATGCTAGATATCATTGTGATATTAATCAGTCTTCCATACCTTGCTTTGTAAAAACGCACTTGCCCTTACTTCTCGTACTCTTTATGTCCAATGGTAGAAATAATATTTTTATCTCGTTATCAATACATATTTTCCATCTGTTCGTATACAGTGTAGTCATAATTATTTGCAAGGATTTTATGTGATATTTGTCTGGAGTTGGTCAATATGGGAAGTCGCTCCTCAATTTGTGGCAACATTTATACTTATTGCATGGAGTATTAATGTGTATATTTTGTGTATCATAGCCAGTGTCCTGTATGGGGAATGTGTGTGACTGTGTGTGTGTAGTCATCTAGTTTTTCATCTAGTTGTATTTTACAGGGCCAGAGCAATGCTCGTATGGCCCCGTCTCCATATCAACATTTTTATCATTCATCCTTAGTGCTTAGTTTGGCCGAAGCCACCAGCCCGGAGAGCAGGTCACAAACCCCCGGCTAATACCCGGTACCCATTCACTGCTGAGTGGACAGGGGCTCGGGTCAGGAAACAACCCATCTGTTTCCGCTCCGCCCGGGGATCGAACCCGGGACTTCTCGTTGTGAACCGAGCGTGCTTCCCCTACACTACGGAGTACCCAAAGTTGTGTGTGTGTGTGTGTGTGTGTGTGTGTGTGTCTCTGTGTGTGTGTGTGTGTGTGTGTGTGTGTGTGTGTGTGTGTGTGTGTGTGTGTGTGTGTGTATGTGTGTGTGTGTGTCCATAAAGTCTATTGGTGTGATATATAAAGATAAATGTAGTTATAGTATCAGTATGCAGTATGTAGTTCTCTATGTACAGTAAGTTGTTGTTTTTATGTAGTCGGCGTGTTGGTGTACGAAGTGTATTATGAGCCTTTTGCGTCAGCGTAAGTAGAGCGCAACGCTACAGTGCATACACCTGCTGACCTGTATTTCTTGTTTCCCTGTAGACGGCCTGCGAGTGGACGTTGAGATAGAGAGGCTGCGGCGTCTAAGTGAAGACTTCTCCAAGAAAGGTAAGAGAGAAAGAAAGAGAGAGAGAGAGAGAGAGAATGTGTGTGTGTGTGAGTGTGTGTGTGTGTGTGTGTGTGTGTGTGTGTGTGTGTGTGTGTGTGTGTGTGTGTGTGTGTGCGTGTGTGTGTGTTTGTGTGCGTGTGTGTGTATGTGTGTGTGTGTGTGTGTGTGTGTGTGTGTGTGTGTGTGTGTGTGTGTGTGTGTATGTAGTAGCATCAGTTCAGTGAGTAACCCAGCACCCGGCGCGGCCCTCCACCAGACCTGCTGCTGCTGAACGGCCACCTCAGCCCGAGGAGCAAGAGTCTCTCGCCGCCCCCCAGAACAGTGCCACTCCTCACCAAATACAAGCCCGTCTTCGACACTAACGGCTACAACGGCATCAACAACAACAACAACCACTACTACAACAACAATAATAACAATAACAAGTTCGCAGTCAACCACAACAATAATTACAGCCTCTCAAACGGCTTCAACCACAGTCCCGGCAGCTCCCCGCTAGCAAACGGGGTAATCGAGCATCAACCCGGCTGCAAGTTCTATTACAAGCGTGCAAAGTCCCCGCTGAGGGAGAGATCGAGCAGTCTTTCCCCCTCCGCCCCCAAAGGAACCCCAAGCGATCCCTTCCTGCCCTTCACCTTCCCTGACCTTCCTTCCTACAAGATGCCGGCCCAAAGGCGCTTCAGTGAAGATGTCAACTTCCGCCGGCCCCTGGGTAGGTAGATTTACTGTAGCGCCTCCTCCTCCTGCTCTTCCTTTAATTGTTCGAGACTAACAAACTCGTAAAACTCTTTTGATTATAGCACTTCTTATGCATATTTATTATTCCCTTTAGGTGCTTACGTACACGTAGGGAGTTTGGATCTCATTGTTCCACTAGCATTGAATTTCTTGTAGGATCTGTTATAAATTGCGATATAGATGCACTGGTTCATCTACCTAAACACTTTGTCTGGGAAAAGCTTTAGAAATTAGTTAATTGTGGAAAACGGAGTTACTTTAGAAAATTGAGTTACATCTTCTTTCATTTCATGTTCGTTTTGTCAATCAAATTAACATGGTTATGGTAAACAGATTGAAAACAAAGCCGATCATCCTAAACCAAGACTTTTATTAGAAATTATTTGTTTTTCTTATTGATTTTGCTTCATTACTATTTATTTTATTTGCATTTATATTTCTTCTTAAGTGTGTGTGTGTGTGTGTGTGTGTGTGTGTGTGTGTGTGTGTGTGTGTGTGTGTGTGTGTGTTTGCCATTCTTTTGTTCATCATAATCATAGAATCGTCACAAATCATGAACTGTGTACCAATGCAACTTTTCAGGCATGCATCACCAACATAACATTAACTCGTAACTATGAACTTTATAAGTTGATAACATATTTATATATTGCCACTACCTTATCAATGTTCACCTTCCCGCATTTCTTGCTCCTGTTCCTCGTTCCTGCCCGCCAGCCACCCTTCACGAGGATGAAGTGATGGCCAGGAGGCGATTCAGCGAAGATGTACGGAAGAAGTCAGTCGGTAAGTTCCTTCCTCTCAGTTATGTCAGTATGGTTGAATATTCCTTTTAATACCGAACATCAGCCTCGTTTTCTGTAATGCGTTTTCTTCCATCTTTTACCATTGGCATCTGCGTATCTCTCTCTTTTTTTCTTCTATATGACTTTTTTTTGTGTCCTGATATTTTAACCCTTTACGGCTTTACCTAAAAGTATGCCAGGTATTTCTGTGTATTTCAAATGTCGGTAAATTTCCAGATGAACACCAAACTTCCTTTGGTGGACGAAACTATTTTTTTCTGGTGAGTTTTGATGTGTTTTGAATTAATCTGCTAACCGTTTCTGTCGCAAATAAAAAAATAAAAAATAAATGATAAAAAATAAACAAATTGAACCTAACCTAACCTATACCTAACCTAACCTAACCCTTACCTAACTAAAAAAAATAAAAATTAAAATAAATTACCTTTATCTAACTTTAAAAAAACGAGAGGAAAAACGGAACAGAAACGGTTAACAGATTAATTCAAAACACATCAAAACTAACCAGAAAAAAATTGATTCGTCCACCAAAGTGAATTCGGTGTTCATCTGGAATAATACCCAAATGTCCGTATGTATCTTAACAAGGATATACCTCCTATCCTTGATCTTTGCTGATGTAATTTATAAATAAGGCTTCAACGGCATTGTAGATATAAACTTGTTCACGTAAATCTATTCTATCTTAGCTTTATTTTGTTTCTATTTAGAATAAAGTGCATCTATCATTTTTCCTCGGAAGGTAGCCACAAGTTTTTTTATTACCTTAACTTCTTTTAGCAGTATTAATATTAATGCTCAGATGCTTCAGCTTTCCACCTGCTTTATTTTAGTATAATGAGTAATAGAACAAACCATTATTATTGTTATTATATTATTTCCCTCCTAAGAATCATCTACTCCCCTTTCTTCCTCCTAACAAACAGAGTTCCCTTTTTGTACATTATATACCTCCTTAGTCTTCCATAAGAACATAAGAACATAATAAAATAAGGAAGCTACAAGAGGCCGCGAGACCTATACGTGGTAGTTCCTGTAAAGATCTAGCTAAGCCACTCATATTTCCCTACAGTCAGTCCCTTTTCCCTTCATCATCCCTATCCCCTTCGTTAACGCTCTTAGTTCACTTCTCCAGTATATTATAACCTCTACCAGTAAACTACCCCTGCTAAGCTTTCCCCTGTTACCTCTCCCCCTGTAGACACCAGTGGCGTTATGGAGGACATGTACAAGCATCACCGCCGCCTCTCGGAAGCCGGGGTGCGCCGCCTCTCCGGTAAGTGATGCCCTCTGTTTGTCTTACTCAGGTGGTGGGAGAAGGTGTGACTGTAAAAAATTGGACGGTGAAAGGTGAGTTTCTGAGGGTTGTATTACGTGTTTTGTTGTTCTCTCTCTCTCTCTCTCTCTCTCTCTCTCTCTCTTTTCTCTCTCTCTCCTCTCTCTCTCCTCTCTCTCTCCTCTCTCTCTCTCTCTCTCTCTCTCTCTCCTCTCTCTCTCTCTCTCTCTCCCCTCTCCTCTCTCTCTCTTCTCTCTCTCTCTCTCTCTCTCTCTCCTCTCTCTCTCTCTCTCTCTCTCTCTCTCTCTCCTCTCTCTCTCTCTCTCTCTCTCTCTCATTTTCTCTCTCTCTCTCTCTCTCTCTCTCTCTCTCTCTCTCTCTCTCTCTCCTCTCTCTCTCTCTCTCTCTCTCTCTCTCTCTCTCTCTCTCTCTCTCTCTCTCTCCTCTCTCTCTCTTCTCTCTCTCTCTCTCTCTCTCTGTATGTCAAGAATGCCCATTTTTAAGTTTGTTGTTGTTTTTTACATTCTTTTTTTCATTGACACAGTGAACTCATCGATTAATCATCACTTCTCTTCGTTTATCTCATGACTTTAGTAGGTCGCTGAGGTTGTCTGGACAAATAGCAATACTTACATGGTATACAGAAGGTCCACATTTTTCTTTTTCTTTCATCATCTGCCTCAGGGAAACGTAATTTGCTGGTGAAATTTAAGTGTGAGAATGTGCTATTGAGAGAGAGAGAGAGAGAGAGAGAGAGAGAGAGAGAGAGAGAGAGAGAGAGAGAGAGAGAGAGAGAGAGAGGAGAGAGAGAGAGAGAGAGAGAGAATGAGGCAGAGACATAGAAGAGAGAGGAGAGAGAGAGAGAGAGAGAGAGAGAGAGAGAGAGAGAGAGAGAGAGAAGAGAGAGAGAGAGAGAGAGAGAGAGAGAGAGAGAGTGAGAGAGAGAGAGAATGAGGCTGACAGAAACATAGACAGAGACATAGACAGAGAGAGAGAGAGAGAGAGAGAGAGAGAGAGAGAGAGAGAGACAGACAGACAGACAGACAGACAGACAGACAGAGAGACAGAGACAGAGGCATAGAGAGAGACAAAGACAGAGACATAGATAGAGACAGACAGAGAGACAGAGATAGAGAGAGAGACAAAGGGAGAGAGAGAAAGACAGATAGACAGAGAGAGAGGGACAAAGAGAGAGAAACAGAGTGAGAGAGAAAAAACATAAGCACTATTTTTCCCACCCTCGTAAATGTCAGGTCACGGCCATTGTTTGCCTTATTTGGGAATGGAATAACTTTTCGTTCGTGTTATGCTGGTTAATGTTGAGGCGAAAATAATAAAAAATAGATGAAAAAAAAAATAGAAGGGAAAATAAAGGAAATGAATAGAAGAGGTGCCATAAACTGTTAAAAAGTCTTAAAGTAATCGTCCAGACCCAATTTTTTTTTACCGAATTATGTTGAATGTACATTCAAAACACCTAATCCACTAAAAATAATTGATTTCCAGGCCTTATTTCCGTAAAAACACGACTTTTGTAAAAAGCGCGCGAAAAAAAAAATCTTCCCTCCAACAGGGCTACGACTGTTATTGATGACGTCAGAACAGGGACGCCCGCAGACACTCTGTCTGACACCTGTCGGGAAAATGTTATGATGAGCGATTGTACTTCGGTGTCAGACAGTGAATCTGTCGCTGTGACAGATCTAGAGTACGATGCTCAATCTAACACCGAAAGAAATGACGCTGGTCGCGTATACTATGAGGAAAACGAACCTCAGATTGTCATGGGATCCTATATGTTTGAGCCCGAGTACGAGGTGGATGAACAGGTGTTAGCAGAGCCTGAGGTTCAGCAGGAGGACCTGGCACTTCTCCAAAACATGGATTGGTAAATAAGGTTAAACCATGTGTGTGTGGGAATCACAATGAAGGTACTTTCGAGAAAATCCTATGGTTAGTTTTGGAGCTACAGTCAAACGTAATTACTCGGAAACCACATACTAGCATTAACTACAGCAAAGAGTTGGAAAATATGCGGGCGGGAAGGCAGAAAGTGTGACAGCCACACCACCACAGGGTCTCTCACCACAGGGCACGCCCACGCCCACTCCACAACTGGTTTACTTGGTCTTGTTAAGAGGCAAAGCCTCACAGTCGTGGTGGTCCATCGCTACCCTCACTACACACCGTTTCTCAACACAACTGCTCGCCCCAACACACTATAGGCGTGAATCACCACACGCCACTCCACCACTCCACTCCTACACACGCCACTCCTTTCCGTGTGCAAACTTTTCTCGAAAGGCA
>JACEEZ010004225.1:42500-43762 GCA_016584305.1 Chionoecetes opilio | reverse complement strand
TTGACAGATGCTTCAAATAATTAGCTAATGATGAGTGCTCTCGGTCAGTCAAGCAGATAAGATGATAATTTATGACCTTGTTTGTTATTGGCTCATAATGAAACTGGTTTATTGTTGATAAATGGAAAAAGTATCTGTTAAGAAAATTAACTATATTCAAACTGTCAATCAATCAATCATTGGGGGCATACGCCGGGGGGCGCGTCGCCTCGCCCACCCTACGACGCCACTCCCGGGGGTCACCACGCGCGAGTTCCCATGCAGGCTCCTTTCCCATACCAAGCAGCTCTCGACAAGAAACATCAACTTGCCCCAGCCACGAGCCTTGTGGGCGCCCCCTTGGCCTCCTCCACGCCGGATTGTCTCTTACAGATACAATCCGATGGGAAGGATCGGTTTCAGGGTAGCGTGCCACATGCCCATATAGCCGAAGTTGGCGCTGACGGACTATGCAGGTAATAGGCCTCGATTCAGTCTCACGGTGCAATCGCTGATTTGACACGTAATCATCCCAGCGATACCCCATGATTCTGCGAAGACACTTATTACCAAAGGCATTGATTCGTCTCTTCAAGTCACTATTTAGTGTCCATGTCTCACAACCATAGATTAAGACAGGGATCACAAGCGACTTGAAGATCCGGATCTTTGTCCTCCTGCACAGGTACCGACAACGCCAAATACTCCAGCTGAGCGAGTCCATTACACCGTGGGCTATGCCAATCCGTCGTAAGACTTCTTGACGTGACCCGCCGTCATTATGGACTGCGCTACCAAGGTATGTAAAACTTTCCAAGATCTCAATGTCCTCGCCACACGCATGAACAGACTGTACTGCTTCATCTAGTAAGTCTCCAAATACCTGGACCTTGGTCTTGAGCCAGGAGACCTCAAGTCCCAAAGGCTTTGCCTCCTCGTGCAGCGCCTCGAGAGCCATCACCAGGATCTCCAGCGACTCAGCAAAGATTACTGCATCATCGGCAAAAACAAGATCAGTGATCTTGGTGTTGCCGACGGATGCTCCACAATCACTTTGATCTACAACCTTGTCCAATACCCAGTCCATACAAGCGTTGAAAAGTGATGGGGCAAGGACGCACCCTTGCCTCACTCCTGTATTCACAGGAAAGAAGCTGAATACACCTGCCCCACACTTCACAGCACTCTCAGTCCCAGAATACAGACCAGTTATCAGACCAAACTGTTCAAACTGTGCTAAGCTTAAAAACAGATGGAGAGAGAGAGAGAGAGAGAGAGAGAGA
>JACEEZ010004225.1:32500-37500 GCA_016584305.1 Chionoecetes opilio | reverse complement strand
CCTCCTTTCTCCTTTCCTCCCTCCTTTCTCCTTTCCTCCTTCGTTTCTCTCTCTTTTCCCTTATTCCTCCATCCCATCTTCCCTCTTATATCCCTCCTTATCCAATGTCCCCAACTCGAACGTTCATCCGTTATGTCTTCTGCGTCTTCTCTCCTCTCCCATGTGCACTTTTCCTCCTCCTCTTCATCCTCCCCTTCCCTCTCTCTTTCACGCCTTCATGCCCTCATGCCCTCCGGGAGCCATGACCCAAGGCCTCTGCTGGATGGGTCAATGACAAAAGCGTCTATAGGGTCGAGTTTCGGCTGTTTCTACCTGTTCCTTCACCTGGTCACCGATTTCTAAGTAAATGCATACAGAAGTGACTGGCGTTTTGGTCCCTTGAGGCACTTGTGTGTGTGTGTGTGTGTGTGTGTGTGTGTGTGTGTGTGTGTGTGTGTGTGTGTGTGTGTGTGTGTGTGTGTGTGTGTGTGTGTGTGTGTATATGTGTGTCATTCACCCATGGTCTTGTCCACGCGAGTCAGACTCGCGATTGGCCAGTTTCACCCTCCCGGTGGGAGCTTGGAGCTCATTATTACCGATTATTGGGTACAACTGGGACCTCACACCACCCCTCCATCCACTTGCTCAAGGGGGACAGTAACCGCCCGAATTTCTCAGTGGAAAAATCCCCGGGAATGAGCGGGGCCGAGGATCGAACGCCGGACCACAGAATGGTGCCGGACCCACCGAGCCGTTCAGGAGTGTGTGTGTAGGCTATATGTGTGTGTGTGTTTGTGTATGTGTGTGTGTGTGTGTGTGTGTGTGTGTGTGTGTGTGTGTGTGTGTGTGTGTGTGTGTGTGTGTGTGTGTGTGTGTGTGTTTAAAAGGGGGAAGGAGAGAGTTTAAACATTCCTGAATAATCAGTTAGTAAAAAAATGGTTATCATGATCAATAAAAGACCATTAGAAGAGACTACGTAATTCGTATACGTAGCCAACATAGGAATTTAGATTAATGAACAGGATTCCGATGTGAACTTACAATCAGGAAAAGAAAACGTAAATGTACAAATAGTATCAGTCTGAACATCCTTGATATGTAGAATAAAGCCCGGTTCCCACCATCCCGCGTGTACGGCCGCTATACAACAACAATGACGTCACCATCATCACCGCTTGAGTGGTATTTGTGGTAACTGGGCACAGTTGGCAACTCAGCTCGAGCGGACACCGCCGAGTGGGAGAGATGACTTGAATTTAACATTGTACGGCGGCCGTACAGCGGTACGGCGGTGCGGTAGACTTTGTTGTGACGTCATTGCGACGTTATTGTTGTTGTACGGCGGCCGTACAAGCGGGATGGTGGGAACCGGGCTTACCAGGAACTAAAACGATAATAGTGAAAAAAGTATTAGTAGACAATCTATAAACGTTCTCTTTGATCTTTCACATAATACACAGTCAGATGGCGTCACCTAAACTCAGAGTAACAGCAAAATCCTGATAAGATAAAACTATACTAATATGCCTCATGTTTATGCGATAACCAGTGTGTATAACGTGCTAGATTTAGACTTTCTTATCATTAAACTGGAAAACGTCACAATCGATATGTTAAAGGGATTACGATAATCTTGTATCTTGGTAACTTTCCTGGGGAAGGTACAAGCAAATTGGGAGATGTGTCATGTGCGACTATAGATTGGGACTGAGGTTTAGGGCGTAATCTGGGGCTTGAACTGGCCTGGCTCATAGGTGAGGTTGGGGTGTGGCGGTAACTGAGGGCAAGGCATTGGTTAACTCTAAGTATACAGTTATAGCTATAGTTACTTTGGGTTAACTGAGGCCTCACGTTACTGCCTGAGGGTGGAGTCGGGTGGTGTGCGTGCCTCCTCTCGCCCTTGCAGCCTCTCGAAACGCCGCCTTGACATAATTTGTGTTATGTACACTTTTACAGCAGCAGTGTATTCAACGAAGCTTGGTGTTAGCAGATCCAGTGAGGAGAAAACCTGATGTGTCCCTTCACTATAGCCGTGGCCAGACAGACACTTATAACCCCTCCATACAGTGAATGTATACCTGTATGAAAGTTTAATATGAAACTATGAATGCATTACACCATCAACTACATGACCGCCCCTTCCTCACTCCCATCATCCTACGTGCCGAGACTTTAAATCCCAATCGTATAGTTACTGACTCTTTGAGAACTGTATGAAAAAAACCTCTGTGTATTTAACGAGCTGTATTAACGTAGTTGTAGCTAGCATACAGGGCCTGAGCAATAATCGTGTGGTCCTGCTTACGTAACCATATTTTGTTTTTTATTAATTGATGCACACTTTTTGGTATGATGACCACTTCTCTCTGTGTGTGTCATTCACTTTCACCCATGGTCTTTGTCCACGCGAGCTGGCTCGCGATCGCCAGTTTCACCCTCTCAGTGCGAGCTTGGAGCTCATTATTACCGATCTTTGGGCAATGCTGGGACCTCACATACCACACACCCTCATCCCCTTGCTCAAGGGGGACAGTAACCGCCCGAATTTGTCAAGTGAAAAATCCCCGGGAGCGCGAGGATTCGAACTACCCAGAGAGTGAGAGACCAGAACGTTATCAACCTGACCATCGCTCGGTGTGTGTGTGTGTGTGTGTGTTTGTGTATTCTTAATCGCGTTGTTATCCATACACAGGATCGGACCCAAACTCTTGGCTCGTATACAGTATTAGTTAGGCAGAAAACAAAAGAGGAGTTTCAGAACGCCTGTGTCCCTTTAAGTTTACATGGGCTGCGTTTGAGAAGAAGAATTTGAGCGGCTCGCGCCGTTCGGGTTTCTGTACCCCTCTATCAAACGCTTTTGGGCGCCTCGCAGTGGTATGTAAACAAATCCCCGCCGTTACCATGGAAACGACGACGCCACAGCTCAGACTGTGGGCTTTTGACCTCACAATTTTCCTCTACTGCCCTCTATCTGCCCACGCACAGTACGGAAGTGTAATGGCGTACGCTGTAGCTACCTGACGACTATTTGATTATTGTTGTAATGGTAATTGTCGCTGAGAGAGGTGAAATGCTAGGAATCTCGGGCACCGTAAACCAACTACCGTCAATAACACTATAGTCGCCACTGCACTTTTGTCGCCAGGCGCTAAATATTACTAATTTTAGCATCACTATAGACTTGTATGTGCCACTGAAGACAGGTACTTAATATAACTACTGTGCATGCCTCTTTAGTAGCACATACAATTATGTATCTGTAGTGATGATAAATTCGTAATATATGGCGCCTGACGACATATATGTGCAGTGGCGACTATAGTGTTATTGGCGGTAGGGTGTAGGGATATGTGAACAGGTTTATGAAACTGTCGCCAATAGGAATTCTCGCAGAAACACCAACTGAGACCTGTCGCCGACGTGGTACACTCGCCGACGCGGAAATTTTTGGTAACAGTTCCACTTGGAATAAATGAAAATGAAGAATAAAGTGTATTTCATTGTTGGATACCACCATACCACCTGGTATGTAATCTCTGAATGCAGAAATACTGGTAAAAGCTTATTAAATGTATATATTGTGTACTGTAATATCATGCAAGATCAAGAACTGGAACTGTCGACGAAAATAGGCAGATGAAATTAAATGAAAATATGACAGTGCTAATATGATTTGACTAATGCTTCATGTTCGCTTATAATGTCAGATTACTGTGATAAATAATGCTGTTATGTATATGCAGGTTGTTTTCTCCTCTAACTCAGAGTTATGTACATATTTATATAGCTAACCTGCCACTTATAGAGATAATCTGAAGGCATATTTTTACAGCAACAGGACATTCTGAAACAGAACTCCCCATTGTTTATATTTTTGTTTTGTCAAACATTATTATTTTCAACTTAACTAATTAAATTTACCTAAACTAAATCAATTGCTAAGATAACCTAGCTTTTCTAACTAATGAAATATGGATTGTTTAGTAGCTGTTTATTAAATTATCAATCGTATTATCACATATCATTGCTGCCACATATTACACATCTGGAGCTGAAATACCTCCTCCGCCACCTTCGCCCGGGCCCTGTATATGCATCCTAACTAGTAAAAATATAACCAATAAAATTCCATTCTTACCCAAAAACCCTAACCTACCCTAACTGGTGGGTGAAGAAGGGTATTTAAGATTAAGGGGTATACAGTATTTCTGTATAATGAAAAGGTATAAATAATTGAAATCACAGCAAAAGAATGGTAATATGCATTTCCAACCAATACTCCCTATTGACCAATACTCTTCTGAAATAACTGGCGGAACATCTTAAAACAAGGGCTCCACGCTAAGCTGACCCAAATGTTGGCTCTACGTATTATACTTACTGTCCTTAACACATCTGTTAATATTCTAATGAGTGCCGATCCTTACTTTGCCTACATGGCCGATATTAAATTTCAGGTTCCTGAGAAAAACTAAGTCCAGCGAGATGCGCAATGGACGACGAGTTTGAGAAAGTAGTGCGAATCTAAGTAGTAGGTATAACCTAGGGGGTTGGTCGAGGGGGGACGGAGCCCCCCCGTTAGGTTAGAGTAGGTTAGGCTAGGTTAGGTTAGGGCAGGTTAGGTTAGTGCACAGCACGAGGGGTTCGAAGAGGGGTGCTAGGTTAGGACATGGTGGAAACCGGGGTTTTTGGGTGGGGGAGCACACACATAAGGGAAATATGGCCCCCCACAAAAAAAATCCTTAAACTAGGGAAATTTCCATAGTTCATGAACTTTTTTTATCGGGGAAATATTTTCCTTATATATGTGCTCCCCCACAAAAGGAGCACACTCATAAGGGAAATATGGCTCCCCACAAAAAATCCCTAAACTAGGGAAATTTCCCTAGTACATAGACTTAATCGGGGAAATATTTCCCCGATAAAGTTCATGAACTAGAGAAATATCCTAGTTTAGGGATTTTTTTGTGGGGGTCCATATTTCCCTTATGTGTGTGCTCCCCCACCCAAAAACCCCGGTT
>JACEEZ010004225.1:0-27500 GCA_016584305.1 Chionoecetes opilio | reverse complement strand
GAAATACTACTCACCTGATGTCTATAGCACGTATGTACTACCTGTAGCCTTTGCCTTATACGGCAGGCAGGTGGTGCGCCAGGAATATTGACGCGATGAGAGAGAGAGAGAGAGAGAGAGAGAGAGAGAGAGAGAGAGAGAGAGAGAGAGAGAGATGGGGATGAAGGGGATAGACAGGCAACCCCTTACCTCCTTCCCGCGGTGGGGCGACTACCAACCACATATCACTTTAACGCTGGACAAGTGTTGGTACCATACATCTCTTTGTGAATTATATCAAGCGTCCTTCTGTTTTGACTTCTTTCATGTAAATAATAACACCGTCTTACCCTGTATGAAAACACGAACTGTTACAAGCGTAACATTATTATATTTCACGCTATCAAGAGCGCTGTCTCATCAGTTAAGTCGAGAAATTGACAACAAGGACCTTAGAATAGGGAGAGAGTGAAAAAAAATTTAACTGCCATACTAAGTCCGATGCTGAACACTAATAAAACTTCCTTGAATATTGTGTCGTCCTCCCTTCTGGCGTGTAGGTCTTGAATCACACCTGGTAACACGGCACTGCTAGGGCATCCCAGTGTGGCAAGGGGGTGCTGCTCCCCACACAACACCAAGAGTCAAGATCCATGAGCCCGTCAGCGACTGTAGGGCTTCGGTAGCTATGCCTCAGACCCAAGTGATGTGAGCGTCACCCGGCAACTGAGTACGATATAAATCTGCCAAGCTTAGAGACACAAAGAAAGAAATTAAACCTAACAACTATTTGAGAAAATTAAACCTAAAAAAAAATTGAAAAAAATGAACAGAACAATAATTAGAGAAAAATTAACATAACAAAAATTAGATAACAGTAAAATAAGCATTACTTATACATCAACAAACTACATATGTGATGAAGATGAGGTCAGGTTGATGATGAATTGAGAAAACAAAAAAAGTGTCAAGCAACGTAATGGTTCCAACAGGCCTTTACAAACCTTTTAACCTAAACAACAACCTTTACAAACTAGTTCATAAGGAAGAAATAAACGAGAACTGTCGGGAAGTCAATGTAGACCGCTTCTGCTAATAATTATTACTGAAGTTCTCATCAATGTTTTTGCCACGTAAGAACCAGGACCCTCTGTAGCTCCTTAATTGCTTTGATGGATGGGTATATATATGAAAGGATCCAAGCAAGGGAGCTGATTTAAGGAACTAGCATGGGAAGCCTGCTAGTATGATGTAACTCTTGACACACGCCAGGTAAACAAGTACCCAACTAGAGCATAGATGTTGACATGCGCCTCTCGCCCTCGTGCATAGTAAACAGTGACGCAACTTCCATTCTGAGCGAGCAGTGAGCATCACCACTAACTCCACCACTGCCATCACCACCACCAACTCAACCACCGCCTTTTACTCTATTCTATGTGACTAATATAAGATAGTATTTTTTCAATTTAAGTATAATCAAGGTGATGGGTTAATACTGCTCGATAAACTTGCCATTTGAACGCAATTAAGTACAACTAACCACTTCTACTACTGCTACTACTACCATTACTTCTACTACAAGCCACTTTGAGCGCCCATTCACATAAACACTCACGCAATCTACAACTTTGCCCTCATCCTGTCTGCCGCTACAACGTCACGTATAAACTTGGTCGACTCCTTGGCGCCAAACCTGCTGCCGTGTTCGCCAAGCCGTGCCTCGAGGATGGCGATGGTTTTGGCAAGTCTTGGGAGGAGGAGGAGGTGGAGGAGAAGGAGAAGGAGGAGGGGGACGAGGAGGTGGAGGAGGAGGAGGAGGAGGTGGGATAATTATGAGCTTTCTTATATTCATTTCTTGATATTGCTTTCTATAATCTTGCATTGTTTCAGTGTGAATGTTGATGTGGTTTCTTGTATCGATTACAAATACGTCGTTGTTTTTTTTGTTTAATGCGTATTAGATGGTAAACATATTCCTACATAAACTCCTATACTGTAACAAGCATTGCTATAGTGTTCATTAACCGGACATGGAGACAGAAAAAAAGGGATACTAGACCAACAGGGCAAAAGACACAACACTCTCACGTATGGGATGATTCTGCCAGCATCCAAAAGAAAGGGCGTAGGTCACCGTAACTCCCTCGCCTGGAGCTACAAAGTAATGCCTGCTGCGTGGCAAGGAGTAGTGGAGAAGGGTGTGGAGAAAGTATGAGTTACGCCGTCACAAGTAATTACGACCTCACAGATACACCTTTTAGGTATGTGGTAGCGTAACTCGGATAGATCAAGCGGTGTATGGTGATGGTTACTGAGCTGAGGGACATTTACTTGTATAAATGAAGTATTATTTTTCTTCCTCTTAAAATGCTCGCACTGCGAACTGTCATCACATCTTCGATTTCTTTATCTTAAATCTTTATCTTTAAAACACTTTGGAACAATCTCTGCATCAATTTGTTTTGATGCAAAATGCTTTCGAGGTTTGATCATACTATAGACATCTCGAGCCTGCCACAAAACGATAAATCAGATATATCAGATATATATATATATATATATATATATATATATATATATATATATATATATATATATATATATATATATATATATATATATATATATATATATATATATATATATATATACAATATAAGAGAGAGAGAGAGAGAGAGAGAGAGAGAGAGGGAAGAGAGAGAGAGAGAGAGGAGAGAGAGGAGAGAGAGAAGAGAGAGAAGAAAAACGTTTGTCCCCTATGTTTTAGGTACTTTCGTTTCTCCTTATTACAACACGTGTATCCGTCTGCTCGTCTCCACATTCTTGTGTTGCAATTTCCTGTTCATTTTGTCTATTAAGGCTTGTGGTAACACATCCGGACAGCCCTATATGGTTTCTCTCTCTCTCTCTCTCTCCTCTCTCTCTCTCTCTCTCTCTCTCTCTCTCTTGTACATATTACATTTTACGAAATAAAAAGAAAATACACACACACACACACACACACACATATATATATATATATATATATATATATATATATATATATATATATATATATATATATATATATATAATTTATTGGCAGCGAGCGAAGCGAGCTGCTTCTTACCATAAGACCCGTGGAACCAAGTTTAACCCCTTCACTGCGGATATCAAATTATTAGGCCTACCCCCCTGTGCGGCAGGTTTAATTAAAACAAAAAATAATACTTATCATATTTGAAGTGCCTAAATGAATAGGATGCTCATTCCATACCAGAAAATCTATGTTTGGTCTTGGTGGAGGCTACCAGCTAAGTGAAGAGCTACGCCAAAGTGCAGCAACAGGGCCGTGACCGTGCTGCCAGGCGCACAATGAAACTACTTACTACTCAACATAATACAGCTTATTTTGGTACATAAATGCTTCATTCATGCATTCATTCATTCATTCATACCTCTGTTTTATATCCATCAAGAATATGTTGAATATCTTGACTATTTAGACCTATTTGACCTCGCTATTGAAGTAGAGGGCGCGGCAGCGTCGACACGTCGTACTGTACCGCTTGACCTAATTAGTCACACTAAATCACGCAAGCAGAAAAAGAGGTTCTATTGTATCGCAACACTTGACACTGTTGCCATACAAGCCTATCACAGCGAATATTTACCCACAACATCATTGAGTGCGCAGTTTAAATACAGAAACCCTATATGTACCAGCCGCAGTGAAGGGGTTAAGCCAAAAAGTGTATAACTACTCCTAAATATTGTCGGATTGAGCTGAAATTTGACATTGGAGTAGTGCTGTCAAAATCAATGGGGGTCTGTCAAACAAACTTTTTGCGTAAAACAAGCCCTTAATGAGTAATTAGCGTAAACTACTCCTAATTATTGTCGGATTGAGCTGAAATTTGACATGTAAGTAGTGCAGTCAAAATCAATGGGGGTCTGTGTAACAAACTTTTTGCGTAGAATAAGCCCTTAATGAGTAATTAGCGTAATGAGTTAATTGGCTGGAACGTGGCTCGCTGCCACGTTCCAGCCGCAAGAACTGAGCCAAAAGCAAAGGGGCCAGAGGCTGGACGCCTATACTTGATTGGAAGCGACCGAAGCGAGCTGCTTCTTACCATAAGACCCGCGGAACCAAGTTTAAGCCAAAAAGTGAATAACTACTCCTAAATATTGTCGGATTGAGCTGAAAATTGACATTCTAGTAGTGCTGTCAAAATCAATGAGGGTCTGTGAAACAAACTTTTTGCGTAGAACGAGCCCTTAATGAGTAATTAGCGTAAACTACTCCTAAATGTTGTCGGATTGAGTTAAAATTTGACATGCAAGTAGTGCTGTCAAAATCAATGGGGGTCTGTGCAACAAACTTTTTGCGTAGAACATGCCCTTAATGAGTAATTAGCGTAATGAGTTAATTGGCTGGAACGTGGCTCGCTGCCACGTTCCAGCCGCAAGAACTGAGCCAAAAGCAAAGGGGCCAGAGGCTGGACGCCTATACTTGATATATATATATATATATATATATATATATATATATATATATATATATATATTATATATATAATATATATATATATATATATATATATATATATATGATATATATATATATATATATATATATATATATATATATATATATATATATATATATATATATATATTATATATATATATATATATATATATATATATATATATATATATATATATATATATATATATATATACCCTACTACCACTACTACTACTGCTACTACTATTATTACATCTACTGCTGATCTGCTCATGTAAATTGGTTTCAATCATCATGCGGCACTTTGCTAATCTAGAACAAAACCCGCGTTATAAATGAGAAACACAAATATTTAATATACCCCATGTAATACATCCTCAGCATAATGTAATGATAACTTGCATAACAATATCAGCCAGCCACAAGCGGTATAAAGTGAAATAATACCTTGTCGCAGTACCAGTGGCGTAGCTAGGTATCTATCAATGGGGGTTACCTGTGGTGTGGCACAGCTGTGTATGGGGGGGGGGGGGAGCACTAGGCAAGCGGACCTCAGGAGCCACTCGCACTCTGATGCCAATAGATGGGTACCATAAGGGCATATACTAAGATCAGATCAGTGATGGGTATTAGAGCATTATACATAATACGGCAGCCATGGCCACATTGGCCAGTGCTTGGGTACCAGAGGGGGCACCAGACTCTCATGGGGGGCACGTAATTCCCCCCCAGTGCCACCCAGTGTCCCCCTCCCCCCCCCCCCCCGTAGCTACCCGACTGCGCAGTACTTATCGGTTATATGATAAAGAATGAATCAAGTTAAGTGGCAGCAAGAATGAGTGAGATGGCGAGGTGGCGGGGAAGGTCGGTCAGGCAGCAGGAAGCAGGGCCGGATCAAGAGCTGTGGGGGCCCTGGGGCTCAGCTTTTGTGGGGGCCCTATATTCGCACGAAAATTAAGCACTTTTGTGGGTATTTTGAGGCCTATGTTTGGCAAAGAACTATTAATGCATAGACTGGTATTCAGAGATAAAGGATGAAACAGAGACAGGCAAATATGTTTTGGTTTTGTAACTTGCCAATGTTTTTAATATTACTGCTTAAAGCTAATATACATATGGTGGGGGCCCTTTTGGTAGGGGCCCTGGGGCTAGAGCCCCGGTAGCCCCCCCCTTAATCCGGCCCTGGCAGGAAGGTGCGAGCGACTCGAAGCGAGTGACTCGGCAGTCGGCACCGTCAGACTGGGCGTCAGTATCGCGCTGCCAGTGAGTGAGTGTGGAGGCGAAGCTCACATCTTGAGAACCTGAGACTGGAGGCCGTAGTGGTTGAGGCCGAGGCAGTGGTAGTGCATTTTGCCCGTGATTACTTACATTCTAAGTGAATGCCAAATATACAGTGAATGCTAGAAAAGTTTAATTACATTTTTTTTGGTGATTCAGAAACATGATTGTAGTGATGAAGTGTTGAGTCTTAAGTTAATTAAACGTAGATGAGATGATGGTGAACGTGAGGATGCGTATCAGAGTTCTCGTGGTAAAGGAGAAGAGGCAGCTAAAGAGAGGATATCCTGAGGCCTATCTCTCTCTCTCTCCCTCTCCTCTCTCTCTCTCTCTCTCTCTCACAGCCAGCAAGGGGCTCGTTAGGGGATCACACAGGGGGCGCGGGGTACATGGCAGCTTAAGTGATGCTGGCAGGCAGGTGAGGGCAGGTGAGGAGCCCAGCAGGTGGATAACAGAACACAACAGAAACATCAGGAACCATTCAAGTGCCAGAAATTGGTGCTAGAGATGTTATCAGTGAAGGCTTATAGCAAAAGCATCCTTGTCACCTCTTTTCCTTATCTAGTTATGTAAGAATGCTGTGCAGTTTCAAGGTTCATAGTAGACCTTGTAATTCCTAAATAATTTTTGTGCAATCAAAGAGATGCAAGAACACACTGTCTATTTAATATTTATCATATATCCATAACACTGATTACAGTCTCCAAGATACTACTATTATTATAGAAATATGTTGAACTTCTTTGCGTAGTACTTATGTAGGCTACAGGAAAAATTACTTCCAATTTTAAGGACGCGGAAGTAACACGCGCATATTTGACGAAGGTTACCAGTACTACCATAGATAGCTTAACCGAGGGACGGTCTCAGTTCTAAATACGCTACTTTAGCAGTATAGACTTAATACGTTTTCATAGAGCACGTAAGTCATGAGAGGGGTGTGAGGGGGAGCAGCAGATGTAGGCCATGAGTCGTTTTTCCAGAGTAGCTCACGAAGATACCGTTATTCTGTACTTCATTACACATCATTCATCCCTTTTGAAGAGTCATATTATAGCTATAGTCTCCTCTCATATACCATGTGCCGCGTGTATGTACTGAGTGTGCGAGGAATACGTCAGTTTACAATCTTTACATGCTGTGGTGAATGCGCGTGTAGCTACGTGGCATAGATTCTGATCTATATTGGCGTTGGGCAACTGCTGCAGTGACTCACGTCCCGCAACGTCACCCGCCAAGGCCACAGGGGCGCCCCGTGAACGCCCTCCCTCACCATGCACAGATAAACATGTGTAGACAAGATTAGCGAGTCAGCAAGCGTCACTATCCTAAACTGGAGTAATGCGTATTAATCCTCATTGCCTGATTCGTTCAATATATTAAGATTACTACTGATAGTAAAGTTAGTCCGATAGGGTGTATATGTATTGATTCATGCAGGGATTAAAGAGTAAATATTATTGACGCTGTTCGGTAAAAAATATGAGCTAATGTTGCAGTATTGATGAGGGAGGAGTAAATGTGTAGCTAAAAGAGACGTTGTGGAAATGGAAAGTGCTGTGTGAAAGTGGCCGAAAGCGTGTAATGCGGATCCACATAAAGCTTAAGGCGTTTTCTGCGGGGGATTTCGCTTGCAAGCGAATTTTTTTTTATTGCAAGCGGTCACTTTTATAGTGCCCATATATTTTTTATAGTGCCCAAACAAACATTTCGCTTGCTGCCGCAACAACAACAACAACAAATAATTGCGGGTCGGGCAATCATCTTCCCTGGATGATTGAACAGCAAGCGAAATTTGAGCAATCAACATTTTTTCGCTTGCAAGCGAAATCCCCCGCAGAAAACGCCTTTTATTTATACGTACGTACAGTCGTACACTCAGTCGGGGGTTACCAGGTAGTGTAGAATATTGTACTAACTTAATCATTATTCGGTTCATGCGGATAACATGATGGCTCCTTTCCAGCGACATAGGTGAAATAAACATATTGGGTGAGCATATAACAACAGTTTCCTCAGATAATTATATATATAATCAGCCGTGGTCAGCATAGAATAGATCGAGATGAAGGAAATCTTATACCAGGCAGGTGTAGGTTTACGAAATGGACACTGGAGGATGGTATTTAGGCCAACGAGAGTGCATGATGAAAGGATGAGTTGCAGTCACGTCTGAGGTGAATGAGAACATATACAAAGAAATTCAGAAAGTGAAAGATGAGGGAATTTTTCCTTGAATATTATTCCAACCTTTAGATTTCATGTTTATTTTATAAATTTTTAGGAAAGTGGAAAAAACTCACTGATTGTGGCAATGTAGCTATAATTGAATATCGAACATGAATGTGTCTTATAGCTACCTAGGGCTACATAGAACTCGTTTGGAAGAATGTTGTACGTACATTCTCTTGTAGACTTTTACTTTTGGCAGTTTTTTTCTTGTTTTTTTTGTACTATCATTCTCATGCAACGCATTGAACTACAGTTTACGTAGCCTTTGAAATATGTAAAAGAAGGAAGGAAGGGTAGGTATGTGGAGAGATGAAGGGAAGGGAAGAGGCACTCTCGAGTCACTGATGTTGTAAGTGCCCAAGCAAAAAAATATTCATGTATTCATTCATCAGATATCTTGCCGAGAGAGAGAGAGAGAGAGAGAGAGAGAGAGAGAGAGAGAGAGAGAGAGAGAGAGAGAGAGAGAGAGAGAGAGAGGTTTTGTATTGAACTCATTTAAGATTCGAAATTAATCACTAACTTTTCACCCACATTATACTTTACCCGAATAAACTTTGTGTTCTGTTATATTCTCATCAATTCTGAGTCTATAAAAGGGATGGAGGCATGCTGGGCCCTGCAGGTGTAAGAGTCACAGGAAATGCTAAATAGGGTAGTCATCCATTCGGTGAAGAAAATCAAACCAAAATAGGGAATGGCTTTCGATGCATGATAATATAAAAAGTCACCGTAAAAATTATAGAAATATAGCTTATGATAAAAGATAAAGATGATTTTAGCACTGAAATAGTAAATGATGAATGCAAATGTAAATAGATAAATGTTTAGCTGTGTTGCCGCATGACGTAGGCAATGGCAATCAGCTGTTTTCGGGGCCCGTTGGGTGGTCCTCGCCATCCTCGCCGTCGCTTCACCAAATCATGTTTCCTATGAGTGTTTTGTGACGCCAATGTGATTTCCGTTATGCTCAGCCACTTCTGTGTCGTCCATAACTCCGTCCATGACTTCATAAAGACATAACAAAGTGAAATAAGCAGTGTAGTGAAGTGTCATGTGAAACGCCAGGGATCCACACAATCCCGGCTGAATACATCGTGTGGCTCGTCGTTGTGGTGTGAGGGATGGGCAGCCTGAAGAGGACAGCCGGGCCAGGGGCAGGGGCAGGGGCCCGTGCCTCTGCACTGCCCGGGCCCAGGGCTCCAGCCACCAAGAAGCTGGCCACAGGTAAGATGAAAGGTTGGGTATTGGAAATGGTTCGTTTTGGTGGGAAATGGTACCTGAAACTGTCGCCGATAGGAATTCTCGCCGACGTCGGCGGGTGTTCCCATTTCTGGCGACAGTTCCAGTTCTTGATCTTGAGTTAGATTATGTTGTTAGGTTATGTTGGCCAGTTTGACCAATGTCCAGGTTAGGTTATTGAACGAGCGAGCGAGGGGGGGGGGGGTATTTACCAGTGGAACTCGCCGAAAATTTCCACGTTGGCGAGTGTTCCACTGTCGGCGAGAGTTCTCGGTTGGCGTTTCGGCGGGAGTTCCTATCGGCGACAGTTCCATAAACCGAAAGTTTTGGTACCTTGAATTGTCGCCGATAGGAATTCTCGCCGACGTCGGCGAATATTCCAATTTTTCACATCGGCGAGTGTTCCTATTTTCAGCGACAGTTCGATTTCTTGATCTTGATCTTACAGTGCCCAATATATATATTTAAACAACTTTTATCCGTGTTTTTACGTTCAGGGATGAAGTACCAGCAATAGCCTGAACAGTTAGGCTAGGTTATGTGGTTAGGTTAGGTTGGGTAGTTAACTAATGTCCAGGCTGGAACTGTCGCCGACTGTAGGCGAGAGGGTAACATTCTTAAGTCCTTTCCCGCCCTTATTAGTGTGTTTTTTTCCACCAGACCTTCACAGATCCCTTCAGATACCTCTAAACCGTAATTATAAAGTGGGGGAGAGAGAAAAAAAAAAATAGTAACCTAACCTAACCTGATAAAATTCTAGTTCTTTGAACCTCTTTCTCGGCCTTACGTCTCGCTAGGAGGTTATTGGTAAGGTTAGGTTAGGTTAGTAATATTAGTTTTGGAGGCCCAGGGCGGGGGTAATATAGGGGGAAGGGGGGTTGAAGGGGGCATCTCTCCCCATTCTATAATTACGTTTTACAGGTATCTGAAGGGATCTGTAAAGGTTTGGAGAAAATAAAACCACTAGATCTAGTCTAAAAGGGCGGGAAAGGACTCCAGAATTTTACCGGCTAGAGTTCTCGATTGTTTTTTCGGCGAGAGTTCCTATCGGTGACAGTCCATAAACCTAAGCGGTCACCTCGCTACGGCCTTCCCCTTGTAATTTCTGGTTATTTTCATCTACAGTTTTGATTTGTTCTTTTTTGGTATTAGTCTATTTTAGTTTTGAGTATTTACCTCTAATCACGTACTACATTGTTTTGGAGTAGATATTATTATTCCTTGGTTTATTCAGTGGCGGAGTGGTTAGAGATATGGACCCGTATTCCTAACGCCGTGGCGAGAGATACGGCGGCATACTCTTGTGTACTTGTTTAGAGGTACGGTATTGGTTTTAGTTAAGGAAATTGGATGGATCTTACTTGATTTGTTACTCCTACCCTTGCTTTTGCTGGTTTTCAATTTAATATTGTGTACTACTATATAACTCATATCTCATAATTTTTTTGCTTAATTTAAGTACTATGTTGTAAGTATGCAGTTTTAACCAATATTCCCTATTGACCAATACTTTCCTAACCTAAATGGAGGGGCTGAGCACCCTCAGACCCCTGCTAGTTAACTAACCTAACCACTCGGGCATTGATTACGTAACCTAACATCGCTGGGGTGTTTTTGCCCTCCCAGACCCCCCTTATGTTATTTTTCATTCCCGCCAGCTATTGTAGGGGTAAGAACTACTCCTTATGATGAGAACGAAACGTTCAGGATAGGTACTTAAAACCACTGATCGTGTATTGATTTAAACTGCACTTATACCAAGTACCTATGTTAAGTTGTTAACTAAATCCTTATGTCCAGGAGGGGTGCAGTCCCCTCCGGACCCCCAAAAGGAAAATTAACCTGACCCCAAACTTAACCTAACCTAACCTAAGCCTCACAATAGATAGTTAACAACTCATGTTAGATACCTTAATTTGAAGTGGAACGTCCAGGTTGTAGCTCATGAGTCTCACAGCGAGCAATTATACTGACAGTATCCCGTGCGGTGGCTCTCGTAAAACTAGGATAGATTTCTCACATGCAATGGTCCCCTTGGTTTATGGAAATGTCGCCAATAGGAATTCTCCCCAACGGTGGAACACTCGGCGATGCAGACATTTTCGGCGACAGTTCCACTTAGATGAGAAGGAAGACAAGAATAAAAGGTGGTTATTTAATTATTGGACATCACATTTTTCGCTAGTCCCAAAACACTAAAACTGCAGTTTAATACAATACGTACATGGATATTGGTTACATGACCTGACTAAACTGGGGGAGCTGCGACACCCCAGATCCCCCTGCTATTTCACTAACTTAACCTGGACATTGGTTACCTAACTTAAGCTAAGTGATCAAGTTATTGCTGGCATTTAATCCCTGAATGCAGAAAAACTGGTAAAAGTTTATTGAATGTATATATTGGGTACTGTAATATCAAGAACTGGAACTGTCGCCGAAAATTGGAATTCCCGCCGATGTGAACAATGGGCCCCAGACATAACTACATCACGGTTTGTTTACATCGGTGCATTGTGGGGATAAGTCGGGGTCGCTGCGGGTGGACCTACGGAGGGAAAGCTACGACGATGGAAGAATTTAGTTATTTTGCGTGAAATTGATATTCCAGGTGCTATATTACCGTGTTCTGTTCTCGCTGACAACACATAGAGAAGACCTGAGGTAATGGCTGATGTTCAGAGGCTTCTAAAATAGGAAAACAGAGTCGTAACAGAGCCTCGTCAAGAGGTAAGCAAGTGGTAGGTAGTACGTATTGTGTCCCTAGCGCTTGCTTACCTCTAAATGAGACTGCTGTGACTGTTTTCTTGGTTTAGAAGCCTCTGCACATCAGCCATCACCTCAGGTCTTCTGTAGTGTTGTCAGCGAGAACACAGCACAGAAATATAGCACCTGGAATATCAATTTTGCCCACAACTCAACATTTTTTCATTGTCTGAGTCTTCTCTTTGTCAGTTGTCTATATTCATGGTTATGATAGTATTAAAATACCTTATTAATTGAGTTCCTTTTGTTGTCTTTCCTCATAATAAGTAGTAGTATACATCATGGTTTAAAGTAATCGTCCAGACCCAATTTTTTTTTGCCGAATTATGTTGAATGTACATTCAAAACACCTAATCCACCAAAAATAATTGATTTCCAGGCCTTATTTCCGTAAAAACACGACTTTTGTAAAAAGCGCGTGAAAAAAAAAATCTTCCCTCCAACAGGGCTACGGCTGTTATTGATGACGTCAGAACAGGGACGCCCGCAGACACTGTCTGACACCTGTCGGCAAATGTTATGATGAGCGATTGTACTTCGGTGTCAGACAGTGAATCTGTCGCTGTGACAGATCTAGAGTACGATGCTCAATCTGACACCGAAAGAAATGACGCTGGTCGCGTATACTATGAGGAAAACGAACCTCAGATTGTCATGGGATCCTATATGTTTGAGCCCGAGTACGAGGTGGATGAACAGGTGTTAGCAGAGCCTGAGGTTTTAGCAGGAGGACCTGGCACTTTCTCCAAAACATGGATTGGTAAATAAGGTTAAACCATGTGTGTGTGGGAATCACAATGAAGGTACTTTTCGATAAAATCCTATGGTTAGTTTTTGGAGCTACAGTCAAACGTAATTACTCGGAAACCACATACTAGCATTAACTACAGCTTAGAGTTGGAAAATATGCGGGCGGGAAGGCAGAAAGTGTGACAGCCACACCACCACATGCAGGGTCTCTCACCACAGGCACGCCCCCTCCACAACTGGTTTACTTGGTCCCTTTTTAAGAGGCAAAGCCTCACAGTCGTGGTGGTCCATCGCTACCCTCACTATACACCGTTTCTCAACACAACTGCTCGCCCCAACACACTATAGGCGTGAATCACCACACGCCACTCCGCACTCCACTCCTACCACACGCCACTCCTTTCCGTGTGCAAACTTTTCTCGAAAGGCACAGCTGTCTTGCTGCACCCATAAAGGATGCATGCATGTGGCCATATAGCAAACAAATCTATCAGAAACACCCAAATATCTTCAAGTACTATATTTATCTCTGTGTTTACGTGCCTCTCTGATCAAGGCGCGGGAAGAAAGAGCCTCCCTGAGCTGCGTACGAGCCCGACTAAACTTATGAAACCTTGAGAGCGTGAAAACTCGGGAATTTGCAGATTTCTGATTGCGGATATTAAAACGCGCTGACTGGATTCCAAAAAGTGACAAGTTTGTATATCTCGTTAATGGCTAGATTGATTCCATTAAATCAGAATCGATGAAATGGTCTGGGACGATTACTTTAGAGTTATTTGACGGTCCATGCAAAGGAAACATTTGTAAATTAACATGAGTTTCACAGGTTTTCTAACCATTAGTCATACAAGTTGAATAGGTAAGACCTATAGGATAATCTTTCTAGTGTTGACCATAGCTCCGATTCCACAAATCACGTTTGGGCACCTGTGGAATGCGGGGTTCGGGTGGGAAAATTATGCGTCGGAAACCCAATAAGAGTTGTATAGGGGGTAATTCCTTGTATCAAATAACATTTTCTAACCAAAATTAACATTGGGCGTATGCCCCATAGATTGATTGATCTAAAGAGGATTAAAACAAATTTATATGATTAATGAGAGGAATTAGTAGCTAATTAAAACTACTGCTAACACTATTAGTCCAGGGGATGTAGTAGTAACTGCGGGCAAGTATTTAACCCTTAAGGTGAACGCTGATCGCGTCAAAACGGCCCTCAATATATTTTAAGCGATTTCGTAAAAAAAACTGTTAAAAACTGCGAAAAAAAAAAATTTTCAAAGTGGCTGTCAAAATTTCTGCGTCAAAGATCCCCTAGCTAATATACTAATGTCGACCTTTTTTGAGATGGTGTGAAATGATAAGGGTTGTGTCAGTTCATTCAGCAGGCAGCCTGTGCGCGCGATTGCCCAAAACGCTTGTCCGTGTCCGATGGGCCATAATGGCCATATGAAATTATAATGAGCGTTGGCCTCAAAAATCCGCTTTAAGGATTTAAATCATAAAAAGTTGCAGGAGGTTTTGGGCTACGAAGTGGTGAACGTAAAGTTTTTATTTCTCTTTACGAATATTTCGGAGTGTAAATTTCCGCTATTTATTTCATTTTGTTTTTTTTCTTCAATAGCGAATTCCGTTGCAAACATATATCTCATAAGCCATGGGCAATAAAGAATGCACATGTGGTTGAAAAAAATTATCAGAAAAAAATAAATTCGCAAGTCTTATTTTCTCGTGGGGCCCCTTAAGGGAAAATAAGCCCTGAGTTGCAGTGGACGGAAAAACTTATTAAACTTTTCGTGCGTGAAAGGGTTAAAGCACATTTACTATGAAGTACGCGTCTAGTAGGGTGTCCCAAAATGCAAAAGTTTTGAAATGTTGCACACTCGTGTGTTATTCCGGTTCTCTCATAGTAAAACAGTATTGCGTTGAAATTTTGGGCGAATTGAGTAATATTTAGGGGTCCCGACAAAGTGAACATTTAGGTGACGTGACTCGAATTTCAGGATTTTTCTAAATTTCCACTTATTTTCTCCCTCAGGTTATCAACATGGCAACAAGAGCCGCTAGTAATCTTTGGCTGATCGACAAGGCTCCAATCGATGAAATCACCGGAGCCCGGCTACCATCGAAGGAGCAGGTCCTCCTCCGCTACTACCACCACCACCGGGAGATGGGGAAGACGGTGAGCGGGAGCAGGAAGGCGGTGGTGGAGGAGGTTCTCCCCTTCTGGTCGCGCGTAGGGATTCCGACAACTACAGTAATACACGCCGGCACGAAGCTGTCAAAGTTGGTAAAGGCGTACAATGACCTCAAGAAGAACAAGAACAAAGACAGTCCGAAACATCGTATGGATGAGGAGATTTTCAAAGGAGACCTCCAAGAAATCATCGACCTCGCACACTCCTCCTCTCTCCAACGGGCAGACGTGAAGGACGAGGACAAGGAGTTCCTACGGAGTCAGAGAGAAGACAGAGGGGAATCATCCATGGTTTGGAATTGACCTCGTGACAGCGAAGAAGGTGGAGAAGCAGGTACGAGCGCGGAACTCGACTCAAGCGGCTCCGGGAACGTGAAGACAGCGACATTGCCAGGCTGACTGAAAGGGTGGAAATCCCAAGCCCAAAGCAGTAGCAGCAGCAGCAGTCCTGTGTCGACGACGTCAATCACCGGCTCGTGGGATCCCGAAGCCAGAGGAAAAAACTCAAAACAGTCGCCATCGATCTCCGTGAAGGATCTTAACCTCATTTCAACTTGGGATCGAGAGAAGTTGTCGGTGCGGCAAGCAACGTCAACGCTCGCAGCTACCGCTCAAGTTCTTGTAATGGACATTGGGAGTATAGCGGTCTCGAAGAGCACGGTCCATCGAGCACGAATTGCGGGGAGAGAGCAAGCCGCCGAGAAGATCGTGGAACTGCGGAACCAGGAGATACCTGAGAGGTTTGGTCCTGCATTGGACGGAAAACTCCTCCCGTCCCTCTCTGGCGATACGGAGGACCGCATCGCTGTCCTCCTTACAGGGGAAGATGACGCCGAGTTCCTTCTTGGGGTCCCGGCAAGCTCGGGTTCGACTGGCAGAAACGTGGCTGCAGTGGTCTTGAAGGAGGTGGACGAAGCGGGCGTCAGGGACAAGATCCTTCAAGAGGGCCTTCTGTTTCGACACCACGGCTCTCGAACACTGGCATGGTGCAAGGTGCTTGCATTCGGATTGAGCAAGAACTCGGACGAAGCTTGCTTTGGTTGGCCTGCCGCCATCATGTCCACGAGGTGATCCTCAAGGATGTCTTCGAAGCCAGCCTCGGCTCTTCCTCTGGTCCTGACATTGGAATCTTCAAACGACTCTGTGATCGATGGTCCTTCGTGGATTCCTCGCAGAGAGAGACGGTGGAAAACATCGGAGGACCTCGTAGAGTTCTTCGCCCCCAATGACACTGCCAGCAAGCTGAAGGATGACGCATTGGCCTTCCTGAAGGAGGCTCTGATGTCGAAGAACCATCCCAGGGAGGACTATGAAGAATTTCTCCGTCTCTCCTACCTGTTCCTCGGTGGTGAAGGTCCAGCCAAACCATTCCGCCGTCCTGGAGCTCTCCATCAAGCCCGGTGGAGGGGCCAAGGCCATCTACTGCCTCAAGCTTCAGATGCTGAAATCCCAGCTGTCGCTGACTGGTCGAGAGAAGGCCGGAGTGGAACGATTTGGCCCTCTTCGTTGCTCTGGTGTACTGCAAGCAATGGCATGAGGCCCCTGATCTCTGTGAAAGCCCCGTTGAACGACGTGCTCTTCCTCGAGATCCTCAAAACATACCCTGACCAAACCGTTGCCAAGGCAGCAGAACAAACCCTGCGATGCCACCTGTGGTACGTTTCCGAGGAAAATGCGGGACTGGCCTTCTTCGACTCAAGGATTGATGTGGAGGAGAAGAAGCAGATGGTCAAGGCATTGGACAAGCCGCCTCGAAGAAGGAACTCAAGCGATTGGAGGGAAAAAAAGTGACGATGTCTTCCTCCCTCTCGTCCTTCGTCACTTCGAAGACACGGTCCTTCTTTCAGAAACTCGACGCGGACGAGGGCTTCCTGGCAAAGGACTCGGCATTGTGGGAGGAGGACGACCGATTCAAGGACGCTCGGAAACGGGCACTTGGCCTCCGAGTGGTCAACGATGCCGTGGAGCGGGGCATCGCCCTAGTCCAGCGCTACCTGGGGTCCACGAAGTCGGCCGCACAGGAGAAGTATCTCCTCCAGTTAGTCCACCACCATCGGAAACTTGTGGGCGGGAAAAGAAGGAAGCCCTTTCAAAAGAAGGCTTTCTGAATGGAAACAATGAAAACTGTCTGTTTTGGTTTCCTTATAAGTTTCTTTCTAAAAATGTGGGATGTTTTGAGTTTTTTCTTTGTTTTTGAAGGTTATTAGAAAATTGTTCAGTTCGTCGCGACCCCTAAATATTCTCTGAATTTCATCTAATTTCACAGGAACTCTTCTTATGCATGTGTGAACAGAAGTAAAATACGAGCAAGTGAAAAAAACATGTTTCATTTTTTCTCTCTATGATCTTGGGACACCCTAGCGTCTAGTCTTGTTTTTAAATGTGGTTATTGTGCTTGCTGCGACAACTTCAGCTGGTAATTTTTCCATCGATTGTCTACACTGCCATATAAATAATTCTTTAGTGGATTTGTGTTGAAACGCACCTGGGGAAACCTGGGGAAGGTCACTGTGGTAACCTGGATGTCACACTAGTCCAGTGTCCCGGGCTAGCGGGTTGTCACCCACCACAGGCTTAAGGGCTGATGTGACGGAGATGAGTACCGAGGCCATGTTCAGGCAAAAAAAAATTGGGTCTGGACGACTACTTTAAACGTGTGAGGAGACGGCGTCCCTTACCTATGTAACATTTGGCCATATTAATATTATGCTCTAATCTATCTGTGAAATTAGGGGACAAGGTAGCCTTGTCAACTACTACCCACTCAAGCCTTGACACAATCACCCATGCTCGTCCCAGGCTGATTGAGCTTAATTTTGTTGCTTCAGTTGATGGAGAACAGTACAGGTTGAAGTTCCCAAACTCGGCAACCACGGGACCAGCGCCGAGCCGAGTAATGGAATTTTCCGACTTTTAGAACGTAGATATATTAAGGGGGAAAAAAGCATGAAAATCACATGAAAAAAATGGTTCCGCCATCCAACTTCTAAAGGTCAATTTTCTCAGAAATAGTTAACACATTGTTCTTCCTTTTCTTTTCACTTCCACCAGTAGGTGTTCCTGGACGTTTGGGAGCCATAATACCAATAACAGACCTGTAGAAGTACACAAAATAACAGTGTACACACTACACAACTCTACAGTCACAACACCACTGAACAATAACAACAAACAAATCGGCGGGAGAAACCAAGCGGCCTAGTGTGGTGGCACCTAGCGGCCGACCCGGCAACTACGTGCCGGGTTTTGGGTGTTCTGCCGTGTTTTGGAAAATCCGGAACCATAGCCGAGTTTTGGGTGTTGCCGAGTTTGGGAACTTCAACCTGTATACAGTACAGTAATCTCCCGTTTATCCGGCGCATAGCAGCCAAGACCTTGCCGGATAATGTCGAAAGCCGGATAATGCATCACTACCCCCCTTGGCCCATCCAGCGCCCACGAACCCAATATTAACCAGCGAAAATTATGATAGCAGTAATAATAGTAATAATGGCTCGAACAGTATAACTAACAATATTAAAAACATTAATACCTGTATTAATAATAATAATGATACTGTAATAATAATAATAATAATAATAATAATGATAATAATAGGCAGGCGGTGGCTACCTGTTGCGTTGGCACAACACATAGCAGACACACGTGTTTTGGAAAGCTTGCGGCCGGGTACAGACTTCTCATGCTCATCGGCCAAGGTATTACTGGGTAAAGACCGAAAGTATAGACCAGTTTTGTCAGCGTTGTACACCTGGTTCAGTGATAATCCATCAGACTCAACCAGGTGGCGCAGCTTATCTCGGAACTGGTCGACACCTTCGGGGGCTGCATTCAGAGCTTCGCCATGTGTCCTCTGATTAGAAAGCCCATGATAAACCTTAAATCGAGTCACTGCGGGAGGTCGTAGTGTTTACAGCAGCGCCGAATGGTCCAGCCTTCGTCCAACGTCTGGAGAATCTCCAGAATTCTGGAGAATTTTTGCCGGATAATGCATCATATGGACGGATAGTGTTTTAATACAGCCGAATTGCTGGCGCCAGATAACGTTGCACAACGGATATTAGAACGACAGAAAAAAGGGAGATTACTGTATACCCAAGAGCTTTCATTATTATTTTGTTAATAGGGTTTATTCTTTACACAAGTAGAAGTATGGTTTCTGTTTACCTTGATGGATTCTGAGTAACTTTCTATGAATTTCTGTTGCAAATCAATACTTTTGGAATTTGTTTTGTTTTGTTTTGTCATATTGGTTATTGTAGGGAGGAGAAAGGGTATTGTTTACTTATGCCTTTATTGTTTCGGCCTTTCGCGCTTGTAAGCAATGACCTCCAGAGTTCGGATGGTAGGCCCTGGAGGTTCACTTGATAGTTGGCAGTCGTCCGTGGTGGTGTAGACAGGATTTTATAGTGACGCCTGTGATTAGAGTCTCATGCTGCCCCCTGTGTCTTTCGATGCACTCGAAGTCGAAGGTAGAGTTAAAGGGCAGCATGTGGTGTTCTTAGCCCAATCGACGATTGCCAAAAGATTTTGGCACCTATTGGGATTCAAACTTGGTACACCGAGCTTGCCACTTCCAGACGTTATTCACTCGCCTACCGACTTCCCAAACTCTTGTCTTACTCCTCATTACTCTTATTCATCGCTGCATCGCTTTGTTATCCATTTCCACAGACACCTTTTTAAGAGGGATTGGCTTAGTTAGGGGATTAAAACGTGGGGTGTGGTTTGAATTAGGTTACAATATGGTAGGTTAGGTTAGAAAGTGGGGACAGGTTAGTTTAGGAGGTGAAAACGTGGGTAGGTCAGGAGGTAAAAACATCAGTTTAGTGTTATTTAAAAGTATTTCTGATGATTACTATGGTGACTCGTCCAAAATAAGTAAACACATACAGGAATATCATAGTTTTTATCACCAAATGGCTTATGGTCCAATAGTAAAAAAATTGTTTTTTAATATAGGTACAGTAAGAAATTCATCAAAGCTTAGCTGTGTGAAAGCTACATTGTGGTATCAAACATTGGCTGAAAGCACAAGGTAGTATAAACATTAATCTGGCCATGTTTTCAGAGGTAGACCGTAGATGTACTATGTGGGGGTGTGACTAATGTACTATGCCATGTAGATGTGCGATGTGTAGTGGTGGTGTGACTAACCTGAGGCCTGGTCCAAGAAACACAACAATGCACAGCAAACCATACGTGGTTTGTCATACTATATTTGCTAGATGATTACGGTGACATTAGCTTGAATAAACATGTTCTTAATTTTTAATTAATTTAACTTGAAAAACTTTTGATAGTGAGGGTGATCATTATATGACAGTTTAATGGAGATGAAACAATGATTTTGTAATTATGTACTACTTAGAATTACTGATATAGGTAATCACATTTAATGATAGTGAATGTCTTTGTAATAGGACAGTTTAAAAGCAAATGTTTAACTTTAAGTCACATCTTAATGTTATACCAAAAAGTGTCAGGCACTTTTTATTTTTTTTATCAACATTTAGTGACTGTAGGCATTAATTTCACAGAAGAAAATTTTATACGTACACATGGATAGATAAGAATCTAATATACAAGTCAGTATTAGAATAATAGCACAAAAGGATAACAGTGCTGTGATTCTAATCAATACTATTTTTTGTTTGCAGATGCATCTCTTGTATTGACAGAAGATACGGACAGTTTCATTATTGGGGATCGTGTGTGGGTGGGCGGCACCAAGCCCGGAGTCATATCATACATCGGGGAGACACAGTTTGCTCCTGGAGAGTGGGCTGGAGTCACCCTTGATGAAGCCATTGGTGAGTACCTTGTTTGTCCTGTAGTGCTGTACAGTACTTGTGTTATGGAGGCCCTTTCATCAATCCTAGCAAGGAGTCGCAGCTTATCTTGCAGCCCTAGAGTCTTAAGTTTCATGTTCTTCCTGCTCTTAGAAGTATCGGGTGCAGGAGCAGACATAACAACCTAAGCTGGAAGCTGCTGGATACAAAGTCACTCAAACATCTAAAAACACTCTAAATATACTTCTTTTTTTCTTAATTTGAAATGATTTTTTGTATGAATATATGCTAGCCATTACGACCTATCCTTAATTTCAACTAAACAAATTCTGATTTGTGAAGATTTTGCTGTACGTACGTATTTGTGTTTACCTAATTGATAAATCCATGAATTATAGAAACCATGGGCTTATTTCTTATTATATTGTTAATTATTACTTTTCATTTTTGTAGTTAATGACTTTGTATTGCTTGACAGGTAAGAATGATGGTAGTGTTGCTGGAGTGCGTTATTTCCAATGCGAAGCCAAAAAGGGAGTTTTCTCCAGACTCACAAGACTTTCAAGGAATCAACTCACTGACTATGACATCGAGCTTCTCTCATCTCGCCGATCATCAATAGCAGGATCTGATTCTCCTAAAACCAATGGAACACCAGCCAGCAGTATGGCTTCGGGCCCCACTTCTTCTGCTTCCTCTGCTCGCAAAACTACTCCAAGCAGCACCTCAGCACACACCAAACCAGCTTCTACAGTATCTTCCAGGACCACAGCAACTCCCGCCCCCACACCCAGAAAGACCAGCTCTACCGCCCCAGGTACTAAGCTTAAAGCATTCTATACACTATATCTGCCTTATTGTTAATATTTAAGCACCTGTTTTTTTGCTTCAATATAAGTGCTTCATTTTGTACATGTAGGTTTATCAGTATGCTGTATTTTCAGGATATTAATTAAAACTTGATAGAATTTGTAGCAATGGACTGCTAATCCATTGCTTTCCATTGCTAATCCATTGCACACACCATTGCTTCAAGAAAGTCTAAATTATATAAGGGATGAAACTAGTTATAAAGATTCAACATGCTGAATCCATTGAAGGCAGGTAATGCCAGGCAGTTATATTGATATTCTTTTATATGCCTTATGCTTGTTGTAGTATTCATGGTGTGGCATAGAACATTTCTGCTCTTTATATGGCAAGGCATCCACGCACATAAACACATTCACACTGTTTGCTGGGTCAGTGGATAACATCGAAGTACGTCCCACGCTTGGGTCTTGCTCAGGGCTTGGGATTTTTTGCTGACAAGCGGGCAGTTACTGTCCCCATTGAGCAAGGGATGTGTGTGATGTGTGAGGTCTCAGCCTTTTCCAAAGATCAGTCGATGAATTCTAAGATCTTTTCTTGAGGGAAACGGCTGGCGATTGAGTTCAATGGCTGTGCTCAAGACTATGGGTGGGTGATTAACACACACACACACGTGCACACACACACACACACACACGTGCACACACACACACACACACGTGCACACACACACACACACACACACACACACACACGTGCACACACACACACACACACGTGCACACACACACACACGTGCACACACACACACACACACCGTGCACACACCACACACACACACGTGCACCACACACACACACACACACACACGTGCACACACAACACACACACGTGCACACACACACACGTGCACACACACACAACACGTGCACACACACACACACACACACACACCACACGTGCACACACACACACACACCACACGTGCACACACACACACACACACACGTGCACACACACACACACGTGCACACCACACACACACACGTGCACACCACACACCACACACACACACACGGCACACACACCACACCACACGTGCACACCACACACACACACGTGCACACACACACACACACGTGCACACACACACACAACACAACCACACACACACACACGTGCACACACACGACACACACACACACGTGCCACAACACACTACACACACACACGTGCACACACACACACACACGTGCACACACACACACGTGCACACACACACACGTGCACACACACACACACACGTGCACACACACACACACGTGCACACACACACACACGTGCACACACACACACACGTGCACACACACACACACACACACACACACACACACACACTGCACACACACACACCGTGCACACACACACACACGTGCCACAACACACACTGCACACACACACACGTGCACACACACACACACTGCACACACACACACACGTGCACACACCACAACGGCACCACACCCAGTGCACACACACACACACGTGCACACACACACACACGTGCACACACACACACACACACACACACACACAACACACACACCTTGCCAGTTTCTTTTCTTGGTTGGATTTTGAGATTGCAACTCAATGGCTTTACTTCCTGTACTTATTGTCTGCCAGGGGGGGAACAGGGATCACAGCATAAAAGGAGACCAGTCAATTTTATCTCCACCCGGTTGAGGACTTTATACCCATACCTCTATTGTGAGCAATTGCGCCAGCAACTACACCTATTTGCCACTTTCTTAAATGTTACAAATTAATTCATGGTTCAAACCCTCGATAACAGATATTGATGAATTTAAAAACAAGCAAGATCAATCTTAGAGATGTACGTGAGTCAATCTGCAGTTGTGTTGATTTCGCTCCTGACCAGTCTGTCTCACACAACAACGGGAGCTCTGTGATTCCTTACCGTAGATAACAGTATAGTCGCCAGCTGCAATAATGTCGCCAGCTGCCAAATATTACAAATTATAGCATCACTACTGCTGTGTATATGCCACTGAAGATGATACACAGTAGTTTATATCATGACTGTATAATCTACCCTGTTTCAGCGTTGTTTTATGCTTTGTATCTGCAAGTATAGACGGTTTCAAATTTCACTACTCGTTTTTTTTTCGGGCGACGACGACAGCGGGAGGACACTCTTAACATAAACACTAGATGGCGACCTTATTGTTGGTCGCTATTCTGGTGATATTTTTGTAATTTGTTCATTAATAGCCATAATATGACACAGATGAAGACACAAAATGACACAGACTCTCCAGATAGACCCTTCTAACTTTCCTGAAATCATAGATGTAGAAATGTAAGTATTGACGCCACCAGACGTCTGTAAATATAAAAAAACTTTGTCCTGGCGACTTTAGTGTTATCTACGGTAGCTGTTTACAATGACCTCCTTATATAGTGTATTTAAGACACACAAAATGCTACTAAAAACGGTAATAAGGCAGATGAAATGATGTTAAGAGAAGAAACAATATAATAATACTTTCATGTAATAAATTGCAATACGAAAGAATGTGAAAAATTGGAGTCAGTAAAAGATGATACTGGATGTTAACATAGGTGTCAGAACTTACATGACTTTCATTACCTAGCTCCGATTGTTTTCTCTGCACATCAACATTTCTTGGACCATATTTAATACATTTTTGCCAACTGAATCAACACATCAATGAAAACATCCAAAAGTGTTGCTTACCATTGAATGTAACTCCATTAAACAAACAGCCCTTACTATACTATCTAAGGCCTTTAGGTTTCCCTGTCTGTCTGTTATCAATGAGTTTGATCCTGAGGTGCTGGAATTGAGGACTAAAAATAATGCAATTCATCAAGAAATGCTTAAGAATCTGATTAAAGAAATTACTTATTCTTAAAATTTTGACAATCAAGAAATTGTAATGAAAATCTGCTGAAAGATTAACACAAACATACCTGCGCACACACACACAAGACGGGGAGGGGTTGGAGTTAACCCCCGAGCCACCCACTATGAGTAGAAGAAGGTGGCGCCATGGCAACTGGGGAAAGTGGAAGTGAATGGTCACTACACCACCCACCCCTACATTCCCCTAAGAAGGTGGAGGTGGAATTCTATCGTCCCTGATTGCACATGGCCGTGACTGTCCCAAGGCTAAAATGAAAACAATATTTTATGCCAAAGCATTTTATATGGTATTGCTGCATATATGTAGCTGGTGACTCTTTTTGAATACTCTACGTGGGTATTGTATTAAGGGTGATTAGGGTTACCCTCTGATATTCCAGAATATCAACTTATCTGAACAGGCATGCATCCAATATTTTTTGTATTAACAGACTTTTGCTGTATTGGGATAATAGGTATAAGCTTGATTATGTTAAGAAATCAATGTTTGCATTTACCTGTGTTATGAAATTTAATTGGTTTGTGCTCGTCCAGCCTCCACTACAACTGATGCCAAGATTGGGGATCACGTCGTCATCACCAGCGGCACCAGCGTGCGTCATGGTGTGCTGCTCTTTGTGGGCAAGGCAGACTTTGCCGATGGAGTGTGGGCTGGAGTGGAACTGGATGAACCGACCGGGAAGAATGATGGCTCAGTGGCAGGGAAAAAGTAAGCAAGTGTTTTTTGCTATGTTAGTTTCTGGTACCCAAGGACAAAAGAAAGTATTTACCTATGTTGTATTTTTGTGTTGTTGAATACCATATGGTGTCAGAGTCTATGTGTTTACAGAGGCCTTTTATGGGGAAGTCCTCCTAAATGATGTTTGTAGAGTTCCTTGGGCTCTGAACACATATAATACTTTGTTCAGGAAATATGCTAATGACAGTCTCAGTATAACATTATATGTATATATGTATATATGTTTATGTATATATGTATAGGTATATATAGAGAGATTTTTTTTCATTGCAGATATTTTGAGTGCAAAGAAAAATATGGACTGTTTGCTCCCATTGGACGTGTGAGTAAATATGGCGCTGGTTCTGGGGCTGCCCGCCGAACCTCAGCTCCCCAGACACCACGAGCAACAATGCACCGCTCTAGTAGCCGGGAGTCTCTGGGGGCCTCGTCAGTGGCTTCGTCAACCACCTCGTCAGTCCGGGGCACCAGGGTAAGACTTGGCGTCACCTCCCTCTCTCCAGGCCAGGTACTGTGTCTCCCAACTTCTTGCTGTTGATCTTGGATGTTGTCCTCAGCAGTGGCTTTATGACAAATATTCTTCATGCCTTCATGGCTTTCATAATGAACTACACAAAGTTTTAAGCAAAGTCTACACATATGTAGCGTTGCACCCTCAACATTAAGACTGCTCACTTTACAAAGTTTTTTATTTGAGTTGCTAAGGCTTTAAGATAAAGATTTAAGTCTTTTCAATAAATGCATCATGTTAGTCATAATCAGCTGTTGAATTTTATACACCATAAAGCCACTGCTTCTAAGGATCACAGTAAAAAGCAGCAGAAAAATGGGATAAGCTAGACCAGCCTTCTTGAAGACGGCAAATTTTCTTTTCACAACAGAGAAGGATAAAGTGTTGATGCTAATAGTGTGCCTTAAATTCCTTTAGTGACATTGAATGGTTTCCAGTGAATGTGTGTGTGTGTTTGTGATTTGATTAGAAAAAGGTTTGTCGGATATTTGCTTGGAGGCTTGTTACCCCTGACCCCTTTAGTGCCCAGATATTAGTTAATAGAACTGGGTCCTGCTTGCTGTAGTTTAGTAGTGTGCGTATTTACCTAATTGTAGCATACAGAGCCTGGGCTGTACACGGATAGTCCTGTCTCAGTATTTACCTAATTGTAGCATACAGGGCCTGGGCTGTACACGGATAGTCCTGTCTCAGTATTTACCTAATTGTAGCATACAGGGCCTGGCTGTACACGGATAGTCCTGTCTCAGTATTTACCTAATTGTAGCATACAGGGCCTGGGCTGTACACGGATAGTCCTGTCTCAGTGTTTACCTAATTGTAGCATACAGGGCCTGGGCTGTACACGGATAGTCCTGTCTCAGTGTTTACCTAATTGTAGCATACAGGGCCTGGGCTGTACACGGATAGTCCTGTCTCAGTATTTACCTAAGTGTAGCATACAGGGCCTGGGCTGTACACGGATAGTCCTGTCTCAGTATTTACCTAATTGTAGCATACAGGGCCTGGGCTGTACACGGATAGTCCTGTCTCAGTATTTACCTAATTGTAGCATACAGGGCCTGGGCTGTACACGGATAGTCCTGTCTCAGTATTTACCTAATTGTAGCATACAGGCCTGGGCTGTACACGGATAGTCCTGTCTCAGTATTTACCTAATTGTAGCATACAGGGCCTGGGCTGTACACGGATAGTCCTGTCTCAGTATTTACCTAATTGTAGCATACAGGGCCTGGGCTGTACACGGATAGTCCTGTCCAGTATTTACCTAAGTGTAGCATACAGGGCCTGGGCTGTACACGGATAGTCCTGTCTCAGTATTTACCTAATTGTAGCATACAGGGCCTGGCTGTACAACGGATAGTCCTGTCTCAGTATTTACCTAATTGTAGCATACAGGGCCTGGGCTGTACACGGATAGTCTGTCTCAGTATTTACCTAATTGTAGCATACAGGGCCTGGGCTGTACACGGATAGTCCTGTCTCAGTATTTACCTAAGTGTAGCATACAGGCCTGGGCTGTACACGGATATCCTGTCTCAGTATTTACCTAATTGTAGCATACGGGCTGGCTGTACAGGATAGTCGTTAGTTTTACCTAATTGTAGCATACAGGGCCTGGCTGTACACGGATAGTCCTGTCTCAGTATTTACCTAATTGTAGCATACAGGGCCTGGCTGTACACGGATAGTCCGCTCGTTTACTTCATCCGCTGTACGATAT
>JACEEZ010004224.1:360971-365971 GCA_016584305.1 Chionoecetes opilio | reverse complement strand
CGTCTGATGATAATTAATAATCAATAAAAAAGGTAGAGAAAGGGGGGGGAAGGGGGGAGGTAGTGGGGGGGAGGGGGGAGGGAGGAGGGGGGAGGGGGGAGGTAGGTAGTGGGAGGGAGGGGGAGGGGAGGAGGGGGGGCATTCATCAGTAGGGGCAGGTTCCTCTCAGCGGGAAGAAGAGAGGGAGAGAGAGAGAGATGAGAGAGAGAGAGGAGAGAAGGGGAGAGAGAGAGAGAGAGAGAGAGAGAGAGGCGTTTAGTGTGGTACAATTGCGGCATTACCATTGAAGTGTCGCCACGTAATGAGGTGGTGGTGGGGAAATGCCAGCGTGATGCATGGAGCGGCGGATGTGCCAATTGTGTCCCAAGGGAGGGAAGGTGAGACAGGCAGACACATGGACAGATATAAACAGGTCTATGGGAAGCAACACACATACACACACACACACACACACACACACACACACACACACACACACACACACAGACACAGACACACATACAGACACAGACACAGACACAGACACCCACACCCACACCCACACACCCACACCCACACACCACACCCACACCCACACCCACACCGACACCGCACGACACCGACACCGACACCAACACAAACACAGACACAGACACAGACACCCACACCCACACCCACACCCACACCCACACACACACACACACACAGACACACAGACACACACACACACACACACACACACACACACACACACCACACCACACACACACACACACACACACAGACACACAGACACACACACACACACCCACGCACCCACACACACACACCCACACACACACCCACACACCCACACACACACACACACACACACACACACACACACTAAAAAAAAAAAAAGGAAAAATCCCCTACCATTCATAATGTACACTGTATTACTATTATTATTATTATTATTATTTTGAACTTTTATTTTTTTGATATTATGGTTTTTAAAAGTAAATGAAAATATGAAATAAAATACATGTACTACCGTAGATAACAGTGAAGTCGCCACCTGCAGTCATGTCGCCAGCCACCAAATATTACGAATTATAGCATCACTACTGATTTGTATGTGCCACTGAAGATGTTACACAGTAGTTTATATTATGACTGTATAATCTACCCTGTTTCAGCGTTGTTTTATGCTTTGTATCTGCAAGTATAACTGTTGCGCATTTTGCTTCTCACGTTTTTCTTGGCACGACGACATACAGCAGCTCATCACCTTTCGGGCGACAGGACACAGACTTGCCAGATCTTTCAAACTTGAATAGAATTTGTTTTCACGTTGGCAGAGGAATTTTTATATATCCAAGCATCTTCCGCAGCTAATATATATATAGAGACTTGTTTTACTTTACCTCTAATTTCCCTGAATTCCCCAGAGTGGCGACTCAACTGTTGGGTTAAAATACTAGCTGGCGACTTTACTGTAGTAGGTATAGCAAGGTCGCCACTGGTTTTATTTTTGTAATTTGTTCATTTATAGCCCTAATATGACACAGGTGAAGACACAAAATGACACAGACTTTCCAGATAGCCCCTTCTAACTGTCCTGAAATCATGGATGTACAAATGTAAGTATTAACGCCACCACACGTCTGTACATAACAAAGAAACGTTGTCCTGGCGACTTGACTGTTATCTACGGTACAGCACTAGACTGCACACAATAAATTCAACGTCGCCCTTCCTGTTATCTCCCTTTATTCCTTTCCTCTATATCAACGCTGTTTTGTGATTCCTTTGTATTCCCTTGCAATCCTTCTATTCCACTCGAAAACTTTATTTTTAAATTTTAGATAAAAACAAAATATAAAATATACTTCCGTTGAACCTCTTTTTGCCTCTTTCCTTCCTCTCTCCTTTCCTAGCTTTCTTTTCCTTTGTACTATCATCCTTTTGTTCTTCCTTTGTGATCCCTTGTATTCCACGCTCCCTTCCTTTCTTCCCTTGCATCAGAGAGAGAGAGAGAGAGAGAGAGAGAGAAGAGAGAGAGAGAGAGAGAGAGAACCATGCATGTCCTTTCACCACGCTTGTCCACTCTCTCTCTCTCTCTCTCTCTCTCCTCTCTCTCTCTCTCTCTCTCTCTCTCCTCTCTCTCTCTCTCTCTCTCTCTCTCTCTCTCTCTCTCTCTCTCTCTTCTCTCTCTCTCTCTCATTACGATTCCCTTTAACCTGTACCACCGTCATGATCACCCCTTCTCTCCTCTCTCTTCTCTCTCTCTCTCCTCTCTTCTCTCTCTCTTCTCTCTCTCTCTCTCTCTCTCTCTCCTCTCTCCTCTCTATCTCTCTCCTCTCTCTCCTCTCTCTCTTTCCCTCTCCTCTCTCTCCTCTCTCTCTCATCTCATCCCATCCTCTCTCTCTCTTTCTCTCTCTCTCTCTCTCCTCTCTCTCTCCTCTCTCTCTCTCTCTTTTCTCTCTCTCTTTCCCTTCCCTTCCTTTCCCTTCCCTTCTCTCTCCCTTCCTCTCCCCTCCCTTCCTTCCCTCCCTCCCTTCCCTCCTTTACTGGAAGAAGACGAAACTGAATTGCTAAAAAAGGAGATAATGCATAAAGTGTGATGATGAAGAAGAGAGGGGGAGGAGATACAAAGGACTACAAAGGAAGAACAGACAGCAACAGCACTACTGGGCCAAACGAGGCTGCCTGTGTGACTACTTTCTACCACTACAGTTTCTACGGGTTAGAGGTAAAAGAATAGTAAAGTTGAAGGCTCCTCCCCACCCACCTCTCCCTCCGGCAGGAAAAAAGTGAGAAAAACACCCACCGTACAGTATTGAAAATCATCAGGAGGAGGAGGAGGAGGAGGAGGAGGAGGAGGAGGAGGAGGAGAGGGAAGAGGGAGGAGGAGGAAGAGAAAGAGAGGAAGGAGGAGAAAGAGGAGGGAAAGAGGAGGAGGGGAGGAGAAAGAGGAGAGGAGAAGAGGCGGAGGGGGAGGAAGGAAAGAGAAAGAGGAGAAGGAAAGGGAAAAAGAGGAAGGGGAGAAAGAGGAGGAGGAGAAAGAGGAGGAGGAAAGGAGGAGGAGGAGAGGAGGAGGAGGAGGAGGAGAGGAATAAGACATATAATCAGAGGAGGAAGAAGCAATGAGAGAGGGGAGTGAAGGGAAACCAAGACATGAAGGCGGAGAGGAGGAGCGGAGGTAGGAGAGAGGAGGTAGTGAGGAGAGAGAGGACTGTGAGGAGGAGGAGGAGGAGGAGTTGAACAATACCAACATTTGAGGCAAGAAGCTGGAGTCATAAGGAAGAGTAGTGAGGGACTAAATACTCTTTGTGTGCGGAAGGCAAAGTGGCTTCTTTCCAACCAGCTGCTGCTATACAATTTTTATACTACTTTATACTACTTTTTTATACTACTTTATACTACTTTTTTATACTACTTTATACTACTTTTTTATACTACTTTATACTACTTTTTTATACTACTTTATACTACTTTTTTATACTACTTTATACTACTTTTTATACTACTTTATTATACTACTTTTTTATACTACTTTATACTACTTTTTTATACTACTTTATACTACTTTTTTATACTACTTTATACTACTTTTTTATACTACTTTATACTACTTTTTTATACTACTTTATACTACTTTATACTACTTTTTTTACTACTTATACAAAACTTGCCTGACTTTACTTTACTTTGCCAAAATTTTACTGCTTAAAAAGATATTCTACTGATTCGTATTTTTCTCTTTTCAGATATCTCTATCGTATTAAGAAGCTCTGTCTATTAATAATCTTTAAGGTTTTTTTCATCTCACAGTAAAAATGGGTGTAAATATATTCCTTTCCCGCCACACTTCACACACACACACACAAAAAAAAAAAAAAAAAAAAAAAAAAAAAAAAAAAAAAATGCGTAGAGAAAAAAAACGACAATTTTAGTTATCTTTATTTATTTACTCAATTTTTTTTTATTAATTTTACTCATTTCCAGTTTTTTTTTCATGATTATTAGAGAAAACAACTATTTTATTGATTCATCTTTTCTTCTTTTCTAGTTTTCTTTTCATAGCAAGGAAGAAATTGGCGTCACTATGATGTGTTTTCCTTGCTTTCCTCCCACTGCTTCTACAAAACTTAACCATTTGACTGTTTTTTTATATATTGACTGAATTTTACTCTTTTTTCCAGTTAACTTTTATGGCACTTCAGGAATTGGTGAAACTATTTGAGTTTCTTTTCATCCTTAATTTTTTTCCGACTGTTTTCTATTTTACTTTCTTGTTCCGTTTTACTACGAGAACAATGGAACACTTACTATTTCCCCTTTACTACTACTACTACTACTACTACTACTACTACTACTACTACTACTACTACTACTACTACTACTACTACTACTATGTATTACAACTACTACTACTACTACTACTACTACTACTATGTATTACAACTACTACTACTACTACTACTACTACTTACTACTACTATACTACTACTACTACTACTACTATGTATTACAACAACTACTACTACTATATACAACTACTAAATAAATACTACTACTACTAAATACTACTACTATTACTACTAGTACTACTACTACTACTACTATGTATTACAACTACTACTACTACTACTACTACTTACTACTACTACTACTACTACTACTATGTATTACAACTACTACTACTACTACTACTACTACTACTATTACTACTACTATGTATTACAACAACTACTACTACTATGTATTACAACAACTACTACTACTACTACTACTACTGCTGCTGCTGCTACTACTACTACTACTACTACTACCTACTGCTGCTGATCCTACTACTACTACTACTACTACTACTGTACTACTACTACTATCTACTACTACTACTACTACTACTACTACTACTACTACTACTACTACTACTGCTACTACTACTACTACTTACTACTACTATACTACTGTATATACTACTATGTATTACACAATACTTATACTACTAGCTAGCACTATTATATTGTTTA
>JACEEZ010004224.1:348471-350971 GCA_016584305.1 Chionoecetes opilio | reverse complement strand
AGAGAGAAAGTGTTGTGTGTTTTGTGTTGTGTCATTCACCTCATTCACCCCCGGTCTTGCCACGCGAGTCAGACTCGCTTCGGAGTTTTACCCTCCCCGGGGCGAGCTGGAGCTTTTTATTACCGATCTTGGGCAAGCGCTGCTAACGGGGGACCATTTTTTCTCAGGGGCAAACTTTCGGTGAGTTGCCCACCGAAATAATCCCACGGTGGTGCTGGTTTCGTTGAGCAAACCTTGTCCATAAAACACTAACACAGCGGCGTGCAGTGATTTCCCAAGGCCACAACACAGGCGTGGTGATGCAGTAATGCTTCGGTGGCTGCCCCGTCCCGTCCCGTCCCGTCCCGTCCCGTCCCGTCCCGGCCAGGCCAGCAGCAGGCGTGGCGTGGCTGATGGAAAGTTTTTTGTAAACAATGCTTTTCAGGGATCGTATAACTCCAGGTATCAATAGATGTTCATTAAGTTCTGTCAGGCATATTATGTCTTAATTTATTGGTTTTCACATATAGTTAAGTATTTAAAGGGTTTTGGAACAAAAAACGTTTTCAATATATAATAATATCGCTTCTTTTGTATACCATGCATCACCTTGTTCCATGAGCAGAAATGCCGAGCAAAGATTTCGCTGGGCAGAAACAGCTGCCGAGAACTGCCCCGCGTGCTCACGCTAGTCTGCTCACTAAACAAAATCTTCCCATGTAATAGCGGCTTAATGCTGGGACCTCACCCCCACCCCCCCCCATCGTCTTGATCAAGGGGGACAGTAACCGCCCGAATTTGTCAGTGGAAAAATTCCAGCTAGAGAATGAACGAGGTCGGGGATCGAACACCGAACCACACGCCGTGGTTTTGGGGGTGTGTTTTGGTTTTGTGTGTGTGTGGTTTTTTGGGGTGTGTGTGTGTGTGTGTGGTGTGTTTGGTGTGGTGTGGTTTTGTGTGGTGTGTTGTGTGTGTGTGGGGTGGTGTGTGTGGTGTGTTTGGGGGGTTGTGTGGGGGTTGTGGCGGTTTCTAATTGGTTTTATGTTCAAGGAGCAATTTAAGTCAATTCAAGTTTAAAACCAAGGGGAAAACCCCCCCCCCCCCCAAACCCCCCCCTCCCTTCCCCCTCCTCTTCTCCCTCCTTCCTCTCTCTCTCCTATTCTCTTCTTCTGTTCCTGTCATTCCCATACATTTATTTTTATCTTTCCTTTCATTATTCTCCCATTTTTTGTACAGAGAGAGAAGAGAGAGAAGAGAGAGAAGAGAAGAGAGAGAGAGCAGAAGAGAGAAGAGAGGGGAGAGAGAGAGAGAGAGAGAGAATACCTAATACCATCAATACTATAATATATACAAGGTTTTTTTTCTCTCTCTCTAACTGCCAAATCGTGATGGTTATATAGAATTACATCCCTTCTACCGAGCTTCCCTCACCCACACACACACACACCCACACAAGCTAACACGCGCATACTCTCTCTCTCTCTCTCTTCTCTCTCTCTCTCTCTCTCTCCTCTCTCTCTCTTCTCGCTCTCTCTCTCTCTCTCTCTTCTCTCTCTCTCTCCTTCTGAAAACCACGCATAAAGAAAGAAAAATAAACGCAAAACACACATTTAAGCTATTCAATATAACAGCCCAGGCTGGTCCAACTACGGGCCGGCGACCCACTGGCCCGCCGGTTAATTTTTTGTGGCCCGCGAGTACTCATGTTAATATATAAATGTACTCTATATTAAAACATCAAAGTATCTACGATTGCAATGTTATGTAAATGAAATACTACTATGTTACTAGAATGACAACTTTTCCCACGTGGATTCTGTCCTTTTTTATGTTAAAAAAAAACTGTTAAAAAAAAAGACCCCAGACTTGCCATTAGAAGGTAAAACTGTGACCAGCTTTATCTCTGTCTTATTACTACACACCGGGCATTACTACACACCGTGCATTACTACACACCGGCATTACTACACACCGGGCATTACTACACACCGGGCATTACTACACACCGGCATTACTACACACCGGGCATTACTACACACCGTGCATTACTCACACCGTGCATTACTACACACCGTGCATTACTACACACCGTGCATTACTACACACCGTGCATTACTACACACCGGGCATTACTACACACCGGGCATTACTACACACCGGGCATTACTACACACCGTGCATTACTACACACCGGGCATTACTACACACCGGGCATTACTACACACCGTGCATTACTACACACCGTGCATTACTACACACCGTGCATTACTACACACCGTGCATTACTACACACCGTGCATTACTACACACCGTGCATTACTACACACCGTGCATTACTACACACCGTGCATTACTACACACCGGGCATTACTACACACCGTGCATTACTACACACCGTGCATTACTACACACCGTGCATTACTACACACCGTGCATTACTACACACCGGGCATTACTACACACCGGGCATTACTACACACCGTGCATTACTACACACCGGGCATTACTACACACCGTGCAT
>JACEEZ010004224.1:318471-340971 GCA_016584305.1 Chionoecetes opilio | reverse complement strand
GTGTGTGGTTTACAGTGTGAATACAGTGTGGTGGTTACAGTGTGGTGGTTACAGTGTGAATACATGTGGTGGTTTACGTGTGGTGTTACAGTGTGGTGGTTTACAGGTGGTGGTTTACAGTGTGGTGGTTTACAGTGTGGTGGTTTACATGGTGTTTACAGTGTGGTGTTACAGTGTGGTGGTTTACAGTGTGGTGGTTTACAGTGTGAATACGTGTGGTGGTTTACAGTGTGGTGTTTACAGTGTGGTGGTTACAGTGTGGTGGTTTACAGTGTGGTGGTTTACAGTGTGAATACAGTGTTGGTTTACAGTTGAATACAGTGTGGTGGTTTACAGTGTGGTGGTTTACAGTGTGAATACAGTGTGGTGGTTTACGTGTGGTGTTTACAGTGTGATACAGTGTGGTGGTTTACAGTGTGAATACGTGTGGTGGTTTACAGTGTGGTGGTTTACAGTGTGGTGGTTTACAGTGTGGTGGTTTACAGTGTGAATACAGTGTGGTGGTTTACAGTGTGGTGGTGTTTACAGTGTGGTGGTTTACAGTGTGGTGGTTTACAGTGTGAATACAGTGTGGTGGTTTACATGTGAATACAGTTGTGGTTTACAGTGTGGTACAGTGTGGTGGTTACAGTGTGGTGGTACAGTGTGGTGGTTTACAGTGGTGTTTACAGTTGGTGGTTTACAGTGTGAATACAGTGTGGTGGTTTCTGTATACGTGTGTGGTTTACAGTGTGGTGTTTACAGTGGAATACAGTGTGGCGGTTTACAGTGTGAATACAGTGTGGGGTTTACAGTGTGGTGGTTTACAGTGTGTCAGTGTGGTGTTACAGTGTGTGGTTTACAGTGTGGTGGTTACGTGTGGTGGTTTCAGTGTGAATACGGTGGGTTTACAGTGTGGTGGTTTACAGTGTAAAACTCTCTCCTTCTCTCTCCTTCTCTCTCCTTCTCTCCTCCTTCTCTCTTCCTTCTCTCTCCTTTCTCCTGCTTCTCTCCCTTCTCTCATCCTCTCTTCCTTCTCTCCTCCTTCTTCTCCTTCTCTCCTCCTTCTCTTCTCCTTCTCTCTCCTTTCTTCTCTCCTTCTTTCTCCTCCTTCTCTCTCCCTTTCTCTCCTTTTCTCCTCCTTCTCTCTTCCTTCTCTCTCCTTCTCTCCTGCTTCTCTCTCCTCTCTCCTCCTTCTCTTCCTTCTCTCCTCATTCATCTCTCCTTCTCTCTCCTTTCTCTCCTCCTTCTCTTCCTTCTCTCTCTTCTCTACTCCTTCTCTCTCCTGTCTCTCTCCTTTCTCCCCTTCTCTCTTCCTTCTCTCTCCTTGCTCTCCTCCTTCTCTCTCTTCCTCTCCTCCTTCTCTCTTCTTAATCTATTCCAATTTATTAATTCCCTTTCCGTTAACTACACTCCTCCTCCTCTCTCTCTCTCTCTCTCTCTCTCTCTCTCTCTCTATCTCTCCTCTCTCTCTCTTCTTCTCTCCTCTCTCCTCTCTATCTCTCTTCTCTCTCTCTCTCTCTCTCTCTCTCCTCTCTCTCTTCTCTCTCTCTCTCTCTCTCTCTCTCTCTCTCTTCTCTCTCTCTCTCTCTCTCTCTCTCCTCTCTCTCTTCTGTTGACTCCCCTGCTCCACCTAGACCCTATGACCCTCCCCATCACTAAGGCCCATCAGTCACCTCCACCCTGCACACACACATCAATTAACATGACTTAGGGCGTCGCAAACCTCATAACAGCCCATCAACCTGGCAGTCACTAGTATTTACATTATTCTACACACTCGTATTAACACTCTTGTTATACTCGCGCGGTTCTGAATATATTAAAGTTTGAGGGAATATGTTACATTTTTTACGAGTCAAGTTTTTCTTTAAGTGGGGGGGGGGGTTTGGATGTTTGATTTTTTTCAGCTATGTATCGTTTTTGGGAGGCTGGGTGAATTTTTTTTCTGCACTCACTTATACCGCGCGGCCCTTAATGTATAGTGATATTGTTTTGCAATGTGAATGTGTTAAACCCCTTGAGACCCAGAACGTAATTTCCATTGTAATTTGGGTACCAATTAGACGAGTTTTAGTGGACTATAAGTAATATTTTAGAGATATGAACCTGTTTAGTATCCTTGTCCACTAACTTAATGTGGTCTATTCAGTACTTTGTAAATTATGGCTCGACAAACCATAACAATTTTTCATAGCAAAGAAAGATCTGGGCGTGAAGGGGTTACCCCCCCAGGGAGGCCTTTTTTTTCTTTTCAAATTTAGTGTTTTATCGAGGGTGAGGTGTGGTGAATCTGGCATGAGTTTTTATGTGGTGATATTTTTTGTATGAGTATTATGAGGTCTATTATATGAGGTATTATGAGGTATATTTATGAGGTATATTATTAATTTCATGATGCTCTAAAATGTGGTGGTTACAGTGTGAATACAGTGTGGGGTTTACAGTGGGTGGTTTACAGTTGGTGGTTTACAGTGTGAAATACAGTTGGTGAGTCTACAGTGTGGTGGTTTACAGTGTGAATACGTGTGGTGGTTTACAGTGTGGTGGTACATGGTGAATAACGGTTGGTGGTTTACAGTGTGGTGGTTACAGTGTGGAATACAGTGTGGTGGTTTACAGTGTGGTGGTTTCAGTGTGAATACAGGTGGTGGTTTACAGGTGTGGTGGGTTTAACAGTGTGAATACAGTGTGGTGGTTACAGTGTGGTGTTTCCAGTGTGGTGGTTTACAGTGTGGTGGTTTTACAGTGTGAATTTACAGTGTGGTGGTTTTAACAGTGTGGTGGTTTACAGTTGGTGGTTTACAGTGTGGTGGTTACAGTGTGAATACAGTGTTGGGGGTTACAGTGTGGTGGGTTTACAGTGTTGAATACAGTGTGGTGGTTTACCGTGTGGTGGTTTACAGTGTGGTGGTTTTACAAGTGTGGTGGTTTACAGTGTGGTGGTTTACAGTGTGAAACAGGGGGGGTTTACAGTGTGGTGGTTACAGTGCTGGTGGTTTACAGTTGTGGTGTTTACAGTTGTGAATACAGTGTGGGGTTTACAGTGTGGTGGTTTACCAGTGTGAATACAGTGTGGTGGTTTACAGTGTGAATAAGTGTGGTTGGTTTACAGTGTGGTGGTTACAGTGTGAATACAGTGTGTGGGTTTACAGTGTGAATTACAGTGTCGGTGGTTTTACAGTGTGGTGGTTTACAGTAGCTGAATACAGTGTGGTGTTACATTTGTGCGTGGTTTAAGTGTGAATACAGTGGTGGTTTACAGTGTGGTGGTTTACAGTGTGAATACAGTGTGGTGGTTTACAGTGGAATACAGTGTGGTGGGGTTTACGTGTGGTGGTTTACAGTGTGAATTACAGTGTGGTTGGGTTTACAAGTGTGGTGGTTTACAGTGTGAATACAGTTGTTGGGTGGTTTACAGTGTGAATCAGTAGTGGTGGTTACAGTGTGGGGTTACAGTGTGTGGTGGTTACAGTGTGGTGGTTTTACAGTGTGTGGTTACAGTGTGGTGGTTACAGTGTGGTGGTTTACAGTGTGGTGGTTTACCGTGTGGTGGTGTTACAGTGTGAACTACAGGGTGGTGGTTTACAGTGTGGTGGTTTACAGTGTGGTGGTCTTACAGTTGTGAATACAGTTGGTGGTGGTTTACAGTGTGGTGGTTTTACAGTGTGGTGGTTTCCAGTGTGAATACAGTTGTGGTGGTTAACAGTGTAGGTGGCTGGTGACAGTGTGGTGGTTGACAGTGGAATAAAGTGTGGTGGTTTACAGTGTGGTGGTTTACAGTGTGAATACAGTGTGGTGGTTTACAGTTGTGGTGGTTTACAGTGTGGTGGTTTACAGTGTGGTGGTTTACAGTGTGGTGGGTTTAACAGTGTGGTGTTTACTAGTGTGGTGGTTTACAGTGTGGTGTTTTACAGTGTGGTGGTTTACAGTGTGGTGGTAGAGTGTGAATACAGTGTGGTGGTTTACAGTGTGGTGGTTTACAGTGTGGTGGTTTACAGTGGTTGGTTTTACAGTGTGGTGGTTTTTACAGTGTGGAATACAGTGTGGTGGTTTACAGTGTGAATACAGTGTGGTGGTTTACAGTGTGGTGGATGTACAGTGTGAAATACAGTGTGGTGGTTACTAGTGTTGGTGGTTACAGTGTGTGATATACAGTTTGTGGTGGCTTTACAGTGTGAATACAGTGTTGGTGGTTTACAGTGTGGTGGTTTACAGTGTGAAATACAGTGTGGTGGTTTACAGTGTGGTGGTTTACGTGTGGTCGGTTTACAGTGTGGTGGTTTACAAGTGTGAATACAGTGTGGTGGTTTACAGGTGGTGGGTTTACAGTGTGGCTGGTTACAGTGTGGTGGTTTACAGTGTGAATACAGTGTGTGGGGTTTTACAGTGTGAATACAGTGTGGTGGTTTACAGTGTGAATACAGTGTGGTGGTTCTAAGGTGGTCGGTTACAGTGTGGTGGTTTACAGTGTGAATACAGTGTGGTGGGTTTACAGTTGTGGTGTTTACAGTGTGAGTGGTTACAGTGGGTGGGTTTCCAGTGTGAATACAGGTGGTGGTTTACAGTGTGAATACAGCGTGGTGGTTTACAGTGTGGTGGTTTACAGTGTGAATACAGTGTGGCGGTTTACAGTGTGGAATACCAGTGTGGTGGGTTACAGGTGTGGTGGTTTACAGTGTGAATACAGTGTGGTGGTTTACAGTGTGGTTGTTCTACAGTGGGGTGGTTTACAGTGTGGTGGGTTTACCAGTGTGAATACAGTGTGGTGGTTTACAGTGGGGGTTTACAGTGTAAATTACAGTGTGGGTGGTTTACAGTTTGAATACAGTGTGGGGGTTACAGTGTGAATACAGTGTGGGTGGTTTACAGTGTGAATACAGTGTGGTGGTTTACAGTGTGAATACAGTGTGGTGGTTACAGGTGAATACAGTGTGGTGTTTACAGTGTGAATACAGTGTGTGTGGTTTACAGTGTGAATAACAGTGTGGTTTGGTTTACGGTGTGAATACAGTGTGTGAATAAAGTGTGGTGGTTTACAGTGTGAATACAGTGTGTGGAATACAGTGGGTGGTTTACAGTGTGAATACAGTGTGGTGGTTTAACAGTGTGAATACAGTGTGGTGGTTACAGTGTGAATACAGTGGTGAAACAGGGTGGTGGTTTACAGTGTGCAATAACAGTGTGTAATACAGATGTGGTGGTTTACAGTGTGAATACAGTGTGGTGGTTTACAGTGTGAATACAGTGTGTGAATACAGTGTGGTGGTTTACAGTGTGAATACAGTGTGGTGGTTTACAGTGTGAATACAGTGTGTGAATACAGTGTGGTGGTTTACAGTGTGAATACAGTGTGTGAATACAGTGTGGTGGTTTACAGTGTGAATACAGTGTGGTGGTTTCAGTGTGAATACAGTTGTGGTGGCGTTTACAGTGTGAATACAGTGTGTGAAATACAGTGTGGGGTGGTTTCAGTGTGAAACAGGTGAGTGCAGTTTACAGTGTGAATACAGTGTGTGAATACAGTGTGGTGGTTTCAGTGTGAATACAGTGGGTGGTTTACAGATGTGAATTACAGAGTGTGAATACAGTGTGGTGGTTTTCAGTGTGAATTTACAGTGTGGTTGGTTTTCAGTGTGAATACAGTGTGGTGGTTTACAGGTGAATACCGTGTGGTGGGTTTCAGTGTGGAAACATGTGTGAAATACAGTGTGGTGGTTTTCAGTGTGAAACAGTGTGTGGTTTTCAGTGTGAATTACAGTGTGGTGAGTTTTCAGTGTGAATACAGTGGGGGGTTTTCGTGTGAATACAGTTGTGGTGGTTTTTTCAGTGTTGAATACAGGTGGTGGTTCAGGTGAATACAGTTTTGGTGTTTTCAGTGGTGAATACAGTGTGGGAGGTTTACAGGTGAATACAGTGTGGGTGGTTTTACGTGTGAATAAAGTGTGTGGAAATAACAGTGGGGTGGTTTTCCAGTGTGAATACAGTGGGTTGGTTTACAGTGTGAATACAGGTGTGAAGACACAGTGTGGTGGTTTACAGTGTGAATACAGTGTGTGAATACAGTGTGTGGTTTTCAGTGTGGAATACAGTGTGGTGGTTACCAGTGTGGAATTAAGCAGTGTGGTGGTTTTCAGTGAAACTACAGTGTGGTGGGTTTACAGTGTGAATACAGTGTGTGAATACAGGGTGGTGGTTGTCAGTGTAAAATACAGTGTGGTGGTTTACAGTGTGAATACAGTGTGGGTGGCTTTCAGTGTGACTACAGTGTGTGGTTACGTGTGAATACCGGTGTGGTGGTTACAGTGTGAATACAGTGTGGTGGTTTTCAGTGTGAATAACAGGGTGGTGGTTTCAGTGTGAATACAGTGTGGTGGGTTTTTTCAGGGTTGTTTTGAAACAGTGTGCGTGGTTTCAGTGTGTAATACAGTGTGGTGGTTTACAGTGTGAATACAGTGTGGTGGTTGTCAGTGTGAATACAGTGTGTGTGAATACAGTGGGTGGTTTTCAGTGTGAATACAGGTGTGAATACACAAGTGTGGGTGTTTTCAGTGTGAATACAGTGTGTGAATAAAGTTGTGGTGGTTTTCAGTGTGAATACAGTGTGTGAATACAGTGTGGTGGTTTTCAGTGTGAATACAGTGTGGTGGTTTACAGTGTGAATACAGTGTGGTGGTTTTCAGTGTGAATACAGTGTGTGAATACAGTGTGGTGGTTTTCAGTGTGAATACAGTGTGGTGGTTTTCAGTGTGAATACAGTGTGGTGGTTTTCAGTGTGAATACAGTGTGGTGGTTTACAGTGTGAATACAGTGTGGTGGTTTTACCGTGTGAATACAGTGTGGTGGTTTTTTCAGTGTGATTACAGTGTGTGAATACAGTGTGGTGGTTTTCAGTGTGCAAATACAGGTGTGGGTGGTTTCCAGTGTGAATACAGTGTGGTGGTGTTCAGTGTGAATACAGTGTGGTGGTTTACAGTGTGAATAACAGTTGTGGTGGTTTCAGTGGAATACAGTGTGGTGGTTTTCAGTGTGAATAGCAGTGTGGATGGTTTTTTACAGTGTGAATACAGGGTGGTGGTTTATTCAGTGTGAAATACAGTGTGGTGGTGTACAGTGTGAATACAGTGTGGTTGGTTCCTTCAGTGTGAATACAGTGTGGTGGTTTACAGTGTGAATACAGTGTGGTGGTTTTCAGTGTGAATACAGTGGGGGTTTTACAGTGTGAATAACAGTGGGTGGTTTACAGGTGAAACAGTTGGTGGTGGTTTTCCCCCCCAGTGTGAATACAGTTGTGTGAATACAGTGTGGGGTTTTCAGTGTGGAATACAGTGCTGGTGGTTTACAGTTGGTGACTTACAGTGTGGTGCGTTTTCAGTGTGAATACAGGTGGTGAAATACAGTGTGGTGTTTTTAAGTGTGAATACAGTGTGTGAATACAGTGTGGTGGTTTTCAGTGTGGAATACAGTGTGTGAAGACCAGTGTGGTGGTTTTCAGTGTGAATACAGGGTGACTACAGTGTGTGGTCTTTCAGTGTGAATACAGTGTTGTTGTTTTCATTGTGAATACAGTGTGGTGGTTTTACAGTGTGAATACAGTGTGGTGGTTTTACAGTCGTGAATACAGTGTGTGAATACAGTGTGGTGGTTTCAGTGTGGAATACAGTGTGGTGGTTTTCAGTGGAATACAGGTGGTGGTTTTACAGTGTGAATACAGTGTGGGGTTTTCAGTGGTGAATACAGTGTGGTGGTTTTCGTGGAATACAGTGTGTGAATACAGTGTGGTGGTTTTCAGGTGATAAAAGGTGGTGGTTTTCAGTGTGAATACAGTGTGGTGGTTTTCAGGTTGGGAATACTGTGTGGTGGTTTTAGTGTGAAATACTAGTGTCTTTTTTTCCGTTGTTGGTTTTTCTTTTTTTTTTATTGTTTTGTTGTTTCTTTTTTTTTGTTGTATATTTTACAGTGTGGTGGTTCTTCAGTGTGGAATACAGTGTGGTGGTTTTCAGTGTGAATAACAGTGGGTGGTTTACAGTGTGAATACAGTGTGGTGGTTTTCAGTGTGAATACAGGTGTGTGTGGTTTTCAGTGTGAATACAGTGTGGTGGGTTACAGTGTGGAATACAGTGTGGTGTTTTACAGGTGTGAATACCGTGTGGTAGTTTTCAGTGGAATACAGTGTGTGGTTTTTCGTGTGAATACAGTTGGTGGTTTACAGTGTGAATAACCAGTGTGGTGGTTTACAGTGTGAATACGGGGGTGGTTTACAGTGTGAATACAGTGTGGGCGTTTTCCAGTGTGAATACAGTGTGGTGGTTGTCAGTGTGAATTACAGTGTGTGAATACAGTGTGGTGGTTTTCAGTGTGAAGACAGGTGGTGGTTTTCATGTGAATACAGGGTGGTGGTTTTCAGGTGATACAGTGTGATGGTTTTTCTTCAGGTGTGAATAAAGTGTGGTGGTTTTCATTGTGAATACAGTGTGGTGGTTTTCAGGGTGAATACAGGTGGTGGTTTCAGGTGGAATACAGGTGGTGGTTACAGTGTGTGAATACAGTGTGGTGGTTCGTTCAGTGTTGAATACAGTGTGGTTGGTTACAGTTGTGAATAAGTGTGGGGTTTTCAGTGTGAATTACAGTGTGGTCGCGTTTTCAGTGTTGAAACAGCTTGTGGTGGTTTTCAGTGTGGAATACAGTGTGGTGGTTTTCAGTGTGAATACACGTGTGGGGTTTTCAAGGGTGAATACAGTCGTGTGAATACAGTGTGGTGGTTTTCAGTGTGAATACAGTGTGGTCGGTTTTCAGTGTGAATTACAGTGTGTGAATACAGTGTGGTGGTTTTCAGTGTGATAACAGTGTGGTGGTTTTCAGTGTGAATACAGTGTGGTGGTACAGTGTGGAATACAGTGTGGTGGTTTCAGTTGTGAATACAGGTGGTGGTTGTCAGTGTGAATACAGTGTGGTGGTTTTCAGTGTGAATACAGTGTGGTGGTTTTTCAGTGTGAATACAGTGTGTGAATACCAGTGTGGTTGGGTTTTCAGTGTGAATACAGTGTGGTGGTTACAGCTGTGAATACAGTGTGGTGGTTTTCAGTGTTGAATACAGTGTGGTGGTTTTCAGTGTGAATACAGGTGGTGGTTTTCAGTGTGAATACAGTTGTGGTGTTTACAGTGTGAATACAGTGTGGTGGTTTCAGTGTGAATAAGCTGTGGTGGTTTTCAGTGTGAATACAGTGTGTGAATTACAGTGTGTCGGTTTAGTTGTGAATACAGTGTGGGCTGGTTTCAGTGTGAATACAGTGTGTGGTTTTACCAGTGTGAAATTACAGTGTGGTGGTTTTCAGTGTGAATACCCAGTGTGGTGGTTTGCAGTGTGAAATTAAGGGGTGGTTTACAGTTGGAATACAGTGTGGTGGTTTTCAGTCGTGACTACAGTGTGGTGGGTTTTCAGTGGAATACAGTGTGGTGGTTTTCAGTGTGAATACCAGTTGGGTTTTTACAGTGTGAATACAGTTTTTGGGGTGGTGGTTTTCAGTGTGGAATACAGTGTGGAATACAGTGTGGTGGTTTTCAGTGTGGAATAAAGTGTGGTGGTTTCAGTGGGGAAATACAGTGTGGTGGTTTACAGTGTGGAACGACAGTGTGACAGTGGTTTTCAGTGTGAATACAGTGTTGGTGGTTTCAGTGTGAATACAGTGATGTGAATACAGTGTGGTTGTTTTCAGTGTGCATACAGTGTGGGGTTTTCAGTGTGAATACAGTGTGTGAATACAGGGTGGTGGTTTTCAGGGTGAATACGTGTGGTGGTTGCAGGTGAATACAGTGTGGTGGTTTAAGTGTGAATACAGTGTGGTGGTTTTTCAGTGTGAATACAGTGTGGTGGTTTTCAGTGTGTGAATACAGTGTGGTGGTTTTCAGTGTGAATACAGTGTGGTGGTTTTCAGTGTGAATACAGTGTGTGAATACAGTGTGGTGGTTTTCAGTGTGAATACAGTGTGGTGGTTTACAGTGTGAATACAGTGTGTGAATACAGTGTGGTGGTTTTCAGTGTGAATACAGTGTGTGAATACAGTGTGGTGGTTTACAGTGTGAATACAGTGTGGTGGTTTACAGTGTGAATACAGTGTGGTGGTTTTCAGTGTAAATACAGTGGGTGTTTTACAGTGTGAATACAGTGTGGTGGTTTACCAGTGTGAATACAGTGTGGTGGTTGTTTCAGTGTGAATACAGTGTGGTGGTTTTTCAGTTAAATACAGGTGTGGTGGTTACAGGGTGAATACAGTGTGGTGGTTTTCAGTGTGAATACAGGTGGTGGTTTTACAGTGTGAATTACAGTGTGGTGGTTTTCAGTGTGGAACTACAGTGTGGTGGTTTTCAGTGTGAATACAGTGTGTGAATTACAGGTGTGGTGGTTGTCAGTTTGAAATACAGTGTGGTGGTTTCAGGTGAATACAGTGTGCGTGGTTTTCAGTGTGAAGACAGTGTGGTGGTTTTCACGTGTGAATAAGTTGTGGTGGTTTACAGTGTGGAATACAGTGTGGTGGTTTACAGTGTGGAATACAGGTGGTGGTTACAGTGTTGAAATACAGTGTGGTGGTTTACAGTGTGAATAAGTTGTGGTGGTCTTACAGTGTGAATAACGTGTGGGGGTTTACAGGGAGAGAAACAGTGTGGTGCTTTTACAGTGGTGAATACAGTGTGGTGGTTACAGTGTGGAATACAGTGTGGTGGTTTACAGGTGTGAATACAGTGGGTGGTTGTCAGTGTGAATACAGTGTGGTGGTTTTCAGTGTGGAATACAGTGTGTGAATTACAGTGTGGTGGTTTTCAGTGTGAATACCAGTGTGGTGGTTTGCAGGTGAAATACAGTGTGTGAATACAGTGTGGTGGTTTTTCAGTGTGAATACAGTGTGGTGGTTTACAGTGTGAATACAGTTTGTGAATACAGTGTGTGGTTTTCAGTGTGGAATAACCGTGTGGAAATTACAGTGTGGTGGTTTACAGTGTGAATACAGGTGTGGTGGTTTACAGGTGAATACAGTGTGGTGGTTTTTCAGTGTAAACAGTTGTGTGGTTTACAGTGTGAAAAGTGTGGGGGGGTTACAGTGTGAATACAGTGTGGTGGTGTTTTTCAGTGTGAATACAGTGTGGTGGTTTTTCAGTGTAAATACAGTTGTGGTGGTTTAAAGCGTGAATACAGTGTGGTCGGTTTGCAGTGTGAAGACAGCTGTGGGGGTTTACAGTGTGAAATACAGTGTGGTGGTTTTCAGTGTGAATACAGTGTGGTGGTTTTCAGTGTGAATACAGTGTGTGAATACAGTGTGGTGGTTTTCAGTGTGAATACAGTGTGGTGGTTTTCAGTGTGAATACAGTGTGGTGGTTTTCAGTGTGAATACAGTGTGGTGGTTTTCAGTGTGAATACAGTGTGGTGGTTTACAGTGTGAATACAGTGTGGTGGTTTTACAGTGTGCAACAGTGTGGTGGTTTACAGTGTGAAACAGTGTGGTGGTTTACAGTGCTGAAACAGTGTGGTGGTTACAGTGTGACTACAGTGTGGGTGGTTTACAGTGTGAATACAGTGGGTGGATTACAGTGTGAATACAGTGTGGTGGTTTACAGTGTTGAATACAGTGTGGTGGTTTACAAGTGTGGAATACAGTGTGGTGGTTTTCAGTGTGAATACAGTGTGGTTGGTCTTCGACCTTCTTTCTACCTAACTAACCCTTACTTTCTTTTCAGTGTGCTACAGTGTGTGAAACAGTGTGGTGGTTTCAGTGTGAATACAGTGTGGTGGTTTACAGTGTGAATACAGTGTGGAATACAGTGTTGTGGTTTTCACGTGTGGAATACAGTGTGGGGGTTTTCAGTGTGAATACAGCTGTGTGAATACCAGTGTGGTGGTTTTCAGTGTTGAATAACAGTCGTGGTGGTTACAGGTGAATACAGTGTGGTGGTTTTCAGTGTGAATACAGTGTGGTGGTTTACAGTGTGAATACAGTGTGGTGGTTTACAGTGTGAATACAGTGTGGTGGTTTTCAGTGTGAATACAGTGTGGTGGTTTACAGTGTGAATACAGTGTGGTGGTTTTCAGTGTGAATACAGTGTGGTGGTTTTCAGTGTGAATACAGTGTGGTGGTTTTCAGTGTGAATACAGTGTAAGGTGCGTTTCCCAGTGTGAATACAGTGTGTGAATACAGTGTGGTGGTTTCAGTGTGCAAACAGTGTGGGTGGTTGTACAGTGGAATACAGTGTGGGGGTTTAAAGTGTGAATACAGTGTGGTGGTTTTCAGTGTGAATACAGGGTGGTGTTCTCAGTGTGAATACAGAGTGGTGGTTTTAAGTGTGAATACGTTGTGGTGGTTTTCCAGGGTGAATACCGTTGTGTGACTACAGTGTGGTGGTTACAGTGTGAATACAGAGTGGTGGTTTTCAGTGTGAATAACAGTCTGGTGGTTTTCAGTGTGAATGACAGTGTGGTGGTTTACAGTGTGGAATTACTGAGTGTGGTGGTTTACAGTGGTGATATACCAGTGGGTGGTTTTCAAGTGTGAATACGTGTGGTTGTTTTCAGTGTGAATACAGGTGGTGTGTGTTTTCAGTGTGAATACAGTGTGGTGGTTTTCAGTGGAATACAGTGTGGTGGTTTACAGTGTGAAACAGTGTGTGGTTTTCAGTGTGATATACAGTGTGGTGGTTTACAGTGGTGAAATACAGTTGGTGGTTTACCAGTGTGAATACAGTGTGGTGGGGTTTTCAGTGTGAATACAGTGCTGGTGGTTTACAGTGTGAAGACAGTGGTGGATGGTTACAGTGTGAATACAGTGTGGTGGTTTTCAGTGTGAATACAGTGTGGTGGTTTTCAGTGTGAATACAGTGTTGGTGGGTTTACAGTGGATTACCAAGTGTGGTGTTTCAGTCGTGAATACAGGTGGTGGTTTTCAGTGTGAATACAGTGTGGTGGTTTTCAGTGGAAACAGTGCTGGTGGTTTTCAGTGGAATACAGTGTGGTGTTTTTCAGTGTGAATACAGTGGTGGTGGTTTCAGTGTGAATACAGTGGGTGGTTTCCAGTGTGAATACCAGTGTGGGGTTTTCAGTGGAATCAGTGTGGTGGTTTACAGTGTGGAAATCAGTGTGTGAATTATCAGTGTGGTGGTTTACAGTGAGGAATACAGGTGGGGTTTTACAGTGTGAATACAGTGTGGGGAGTTTACAGTGTGAATACAGGTGGTGGTTTTCAGTGTGAATACAGTGTGGTGGTTTTCAGTGTGAAATACAGTGTGGTGAATACAGTGTGGGGTTTACAGTGTGAAGTACAGTGTCGGTGGTTTACAGTGTGAATACAGTGTGGTGGTTTCAGGTGAATACAGTGTGGTGGTTGTCAGTGTGAATACAGTGGGGTGGTTTACAAGTGTGAATACAGTGTGGTGGTTTACAGTGTGAATTACAGTGTGGGGTTTTCAGTGTGAATTACAGTGTGGTGGTTTTTCAGTTGTGAATAAGTGTGTGAATACAGTGTGGGGTTACAGTGTGAATACAGTGTGTGAATACAGTGTGGTGGTTTACAGTGTGAAATACAGTGTGTGAATACAGTGTGGCTGGTTTACAGTGTGAATACAGTGTGGTGGTTTCAGTTGTGAATACAGTGTGGTGGTTCTTCAGTGTTGAAATACAGTGTGGTGGTTTTACAGGGGTAAATACAGTGTGTGAATTACAGTTGTGGTGAGTTTTCAGTGTGAATACAGTGTGGTGGTTTTCAGTGTGAATACAGTGTGGTGGTTTTCAGTGTGAATACAGTGTGGTGGTTTACAGTGTGAATACAGTGTGGTGGTTTACAGTGTGAATACAGTGTGGTGGTTTACAGTGTGAATACAGTGTGGTGGTTTACAGGTGAATACAGTTGTGGTGGTTTACAGTGTCGACTACAGTGCTGGTGGTTTTCAGTGTGAATACAGTGTGGTGGTTTACAGTGTGAATACAGTGTGGTGGTTTACAGTGTGAATACAGTGTGGTGGTTTACAGTGTGAATACAGTGTGGTGGTTTACAGTGTGAATACAGTGTGGTGGTTTTCAGTGTGAATACAGTGTGGTGGTTTACAGTGTGAATTACCAGTGTGGTGGTTTTCAGTGTGAATACAGTGTGGTGTTTTCAGTGTGAATACAGTGTGGTGGTTTTTCAGGTGAAACAGTGTGGTGGTTTTACAGTGTGAATACAGTGTGTGGTTTGCAGTGGGATACAGTGTGGTGGTTTACAGTGTGAATACAGTGTGGTGGTTTACAGTTGGAATACAGTGTGTTTGGTTTCAGTGTGAATACCAGTGTGGTGGTTTACAGTGTGGAATACAGTGTGTGAATACAGTGGTGGGGTTTCAGTGTGAATACAGGTGGTGGTTTACAGTGTGAATACAGTTTGGTGGTTAAGTGTGAATACAGTGTGGTGGTTTACAGTGTGAATACAGTTGTGGTTTACGTGTGAATACAGGTGTGGTGGTTTACGTGCTGAATACAGTGTGGGGTTTACAGTGTTGTGAATACAGTGTGGTGGTTACAGTGTGAAGACAGGTGTGGTGGTTTTCAGTGTGAATCACAGTGTGGTGGGTTTTCAGTGTGAATACAGTGTGGTGGTTTACAGTGTGAATACAGTGTGGTGGTTTACAGTGTGAATACAGTGTGGTGGTTTACAGTGTGAATACAGTGTGGTGGTTTACAGTGTGAATACAGTGTGGTGGTTTTCAGTGTGAATACAGTGTGGTGGTTTTCAGTGTGAATACAGTGTGGTGGTTTACAGTGTGAATACCAGTGTGGTGGTTTTTCAGTGCCTGAATACAGTGTGGTGGTTACAGTGTGGATACGTGGGTGGTTTTACAGTGGGAATACGTGTGGTGGTTTACAGTGTGAATACAAGTGTGGTGGTTTACAGTGTGAATACAGTGTGGTGGTTTACAGTGTGAATACAGTGTGGTGGTTTTCAGTGTGAATACAGTGTGGTGGTTTACAGTGTGAATACAGTGTGGTGGTTTACAGTTTGTTTTATATATCAAGGTTACTTTTATATTTCCTTTTGCATTTAGTTTTTTCAATTTCTTGGGCTGAATTTTTTATTTCAAAGTTAATAATTTTACAATTTTTCTATTTTTTTTTTATTTCTATTTTTAAAGCAATTTTTCTCCAATTTTAAAGGTGGAGGTTTTTGTCAGTAAGGTCGTGAGGGATAGATCAGTTTATTAAGCTTGAAGGATTATTTTCGATTTTTTTTTTTTTTTTTTTAGTTACGTTGCATTATATATTTGGATTTTTTTTTTCATGTGGGGAGTTAGGGAAGGTTCTTGTTTATCAAGGTATGTATCTTTTTTGGGGTGGGAGGCTGGAGATTTTTATTATTATATTTTTGTTTTATATATATATACGTAGCTATCTTTTTTTTGTGAGGGGGGAGGTTGGGGGAGTTTATTTTATTTTGGTACTTTTGGTTTCTGATGTAATAGTTACGTTTTTTTTAAGTTACAATTTTGATTATTATTTCTGCTGAGGAATGCATTGTGTGGGGTACGACACCTTTCTCTCTCTCTCTCTCTCTCTCTCTCTCTCTCTTCTCTCCTCTCTCTCTCTCTCTCTCCTCTCTCTCCTCTCTCTCCCCCCTCTCTCTCCTCTCTTCTCTCTCTCTCTCTCTTCTTCTTCTCTCTCTCTATCCTCTCCTCTCTCTCTCCACCCCTCTCTCTCTCTATGAAATAATTCCTATCTACATCTTTTTTTCTTTAGATAGTTTTTTAGCCTATGAAATACCATAACATTCTAAAAAAAGGAAAAAACTAAATCCAATAATCTTATAATACATGAGTGCCTAAAAAAATACAATTACCTTCATTAGGCTACTTGATACTTGCTCTCTATGACATAATTCCTATACACATACATCTGTATTTCTTCTGTAGATGCTTTGCCTTTGAAATACTGTAGCGACATACTAAAAAAAATGAAAACTAAATTCAAATCATATCAATGAGTGATTAACAATAAGTACAAGTATTACCTTCATGACTTACTACTGTCTCCTGTGTACACCTGTGTCTCATCCTGATAACACAGGCAGTACAGGTAGGCTAATAGGTGTACAGCTTATGACGAGGTTATAAGCTTGTCATAAAGGTAACTTACTAGTATAAGGGAGACTTAGTGGTATGACATAACAGTAGGAGTCGATGTTGTCACAAATCGCCACCACGCCAGCATGAAGTCCAGCAGCCCTGAGTGGGGCTCGAACGCGGGAACGATTGTATAGCAATGTTAATACAATACAAGACAGGCAGTTATACATTCCTCAACTTGTAGACCTACATGACAATTTGCAATATATCCCCTACAACAGCCGTCGGAAATAAACAATAACACAAGGGGGGTCTGGGGGGGGGGGATATGCGCACCCCCCCAGTTATGTAGGGAGAGTATTGGTCAATAGGGAGTATTGGTTGAAACTGCCTATTTAACCTGCAGTGTTACCGCGGGGCCGGTGTTGGCAAGCCCGCGGCACCACCACTGAGCCACCCTGACAGGCGTGGGGGGGGAATGGTTTCGTCTCCCATCATAGCCTGTCTTAACACACCGATAATGTTGTTTCACGCCTTATACACATTATTTATCGGCCGTCGTGACCACTACCAGTGAATAACACGTAATATTATGTGGTGTTATGAAAGAGAGAGAGAGAGAGAGAGAGAGAGAGAGAGAGAGAGAGAGAGAGAGAGAGAGAGAGAGAGAGAGAGAGAGAGAGAGAGAGAGAGAGAGAGAGAGAGAGAGGGAGAGAGAGAGAGAGAGAGAGAGAGAGAGAGAGAGAGAGAGAGAGAGAGAGAGAGAGAGAGAGAGAGAGATTTTGTAGCTCCTATCCACTTTCCTTCCACTTCCATCTTCTCATGTGGTATTGTAATGAGAGAGAGAGAGAGAGAGAGAGAGAGAGAGAGAGAGAGAGAGAGAGAGAGAGAGAGAGAGAGAGAGAGAGAGAGAGAGAGAGAGAGAGAGAGAGAGAGAGAGAGAGAGAGAGAGATACTTGATACTTGATAGTTTATTTGGCTTGGTGTAATACAATAGTGTTCATATAATCAATCATACAGTCATACAAGCCACGGTCCATTAAGCCAAAGCTCTTTTATGGACCTCATGCTATGATCATTTCGTTGTCTCTCGTGGACTAAAGTGGACTATTGATAATTATACATTGACATACCTAATAATTTTAAGTAAGAAAAGAGATAACAATACCTGTAATAATAATAATAATAATAATAATAATAATATTAAAAAAAAAATTAAATGCTGATAATGGTAATGAAGAAAAAAAAAATATGTGTATAGTAAAAATAATAATAACTATGATAAATAGTGATAATAATCAGAATAAATATAATAGCAATAATGGTAAAAAAGAAGACAATAATGATAATAATGATGATAATATTAATAGTGATAAAAATGATATCGATAATAACAATGATGAGAAAAAAAATATATACTATATATAATAATAATAATGATAATAATAGTCATAATAGTAACAATAATATCACTACTGAATATCAAAGTAATAATTAATTATAATAATGATAATGATAATAGTAATAAAGATACCGATTAAAGTAATCTTGATAGTTTCAATAACAAGAACAGTAATTATGATAAAAAAAACTATAATATATGAATAGATCAGAAGTTAGTGCAAGACTAATAACCATTTCCAAACAGTGCCCTGTACCAAATATATATATACAGGAAATCTATTCATACGCACATAAATATACACATATACACATATACATATGCATACACACATACAGATATACTTATACATATATACACACACACATACACACACATGTACACGTGCATACACATACACACATACATACACATACATATTACTCACATACCCACCCACATCAATACACAACCCACACACATTGAAGTACACAAAAGTACATTAATTAAATATTTCCGTTTGAGTTCTATTTCTTGAATATTTCTGTCTTCACCTTGTATCTAAATGAGTTAAGTGACACGGAATTCTTGACATCCTCCTGCAGTGGTTCCATACCTTTGCTCCCCGAAAAGGACACTTTGTTGTGCGTGTGATGTCCTACAGAGAGAGAGAGAGAGAGAGAGAGAGAGAGAGAGAGAGAGAGAGAGAGAGAGAGAGAGAGAGAGAGAGACTGGTGGTGGATGATTGGAATGGACTCAGGTCGTCAGGTAGTTAGAGCGGAGTCAATAGGGAGCTTTAAACGGAGGCTACATCATTTCATGGATGAGGATAAAAGGTGGATGCAGGTAGTGTTAAATAACAGGAATTACCACGTGTAGGTCTCCCAGCCTCTTGTAGCTTCCTTATTTTCTTATGAGAGAGAGAGAGAGAGAGAGAGAGAGAGAGAGAGAGAGAGAGAGAGAGAGAGAGAGAGAGAGAGAGAGAGAGAGAGAGAGAGAGAGGGGGGGGGGGGTATGGTCGCCAGCCTGCGCAGTCACGTACCATAACACACACGCGCTGCGCATCTGTCGTCTCACGCCACCACCCACCAACACTTATCCCTGTCCCTCCCTGCCCAGCCACATGTTACGGCGCCTCACACAGCCTCTCAATCACTCACTATTAACCCCTTCAGACCCAGAACGTGATTTCCATTGTAATTTTGTAACCTTTTTTGTGAATATTAGCAAAATTCTATAGCTGTGACCTGTTTAGTATCCTTGTCCACTAGCTAATTTGGTATATTAAGTTACTTTTCGTAATTTTATGGCTAACAACAGACAATTTTCTATATTAATGGAAAGATCTGGGCGTGAAGATTAACAAGATACTAACCCCGGAATAACTTCAATTAGCGAGATAAACGAGGTATAATAACTAGAGATCGGATAAAAATGTTATCGGCCATTTTAGGTTTTTTTTATGTTATGTATTTTCACCAAAATATGTGATCGAAAAAGTAAAATATGTGGTTTTAATCAGTGCTTTATTTCCGTGACAAATGCAGGAAAACAAAATCAGAAATGATACACCAGCAATCCTGCACCCAGGGGGGACAGGGGTGGCTGCCCCCTGAAATCTATTGACATTTCAAAACACTAGCCTTATATAATGCTGAATGATCAGCAAGCCATAAACTGAAATTAAGTACATAGAGCTAAAAAAATGAAAAAATGGAAAGGAACATATGATTAACTTTTTGAATTAGCTAACGATTCCCCCCGAAATGAAATTCTGGCTACAGACTTGTATACAAAACACAGTACTATAAAATATATATAGCTCAGACTGCTGAACGATTGTAAAAGCAATTTGTAACCATGATTTTGTTCAGATTTTCTTCTGTAAGACTCGGATTGAGAATCCTTGCAGAGATTGGATAAAAATGTTGTTATTTAGGACATTTTAGGTGCTTCTCTAGCAGAGATCAGAATTTAGGTGTTTTTTCAAAAAACACTTTTATGTGAAAAAAAAAATGTAGCTACTTCACATATTTTCCCGATCTCTGATAATAACTATTATCATCTGTATACTGGCATCTGTCCTCCCCCCCCCCCCCCAACCCCCGCCCACCTAACAGCCCCTGCCCTCCCTTCCCACCCACAGCATGTTCCGGCACGTCACACAGCCTCGCCATTCATAACGAAGACAAAACTATATTCTAACTATATTCATAAACTCATAACTAAGACAAAACTCAACGTGGAATAACTTAAATTAGCGAAATGAACGAGGTATAATAAGTAATTGTTTCGCTAACTATAAAGAGAACCAAATTAGAAAGGCAACATCACACTCACACTCACACACACACACACACACACACACACACACATCATTTGCTTCCATATTTTCTATGTTATTTTAACTGTTATTTTAAATTTACGATATTAGCGAAATGAATAACCAATTAAGACGCTAAATATAAAGAGGGCCAAGTTAGGGCAATCACACACACACACACACACACACACACACACACCTTACTTCCTTCCTTATTTCCTTCGTTATCTACTGTTTCCATTACTACCTAACATCAATCCTTAACAAATAAACCCTTTAAACAATCATATATACACTCGTAAAGCAAAAAAAAAAAAAAATATAGGCGAGAACAAATAACTTTTATTAGAATATTTCCACAAAACGTTTCATCTTTTCACCACAGCTCAGAGGAAATCTTAAATCATCTCTACTTACCTTTGCTTCTGTTGTGTAGGTCCCCCGGGGTGTCCTTGCCTCCCCCAGGTGTTGTAGCGTCCCCCGGGGTTACGTAGGCACGGTTAGGGATAATAGGTACGCACAGACACTAAGAAACACTAAAAAATATACACGTGTATCTTACTTCCTCTCCTTGTGATGACTGAAGCCGCGTCTGTCTGTCTGTCTGTCTGAGTCAAGCGAGTGTCTATACTACTCATTTGTCTATCTGCTCATCTATTCATTTGTACTTCCTGCATAATATTTTACTGTTATGTAAATACTTAGTGAAAATATATATATGTTTGTTTGTGTATATCAGATTAGTTTAAATATTAATGACAGTAATTATTAGGTTTTTCAATTGATTAGTGTCCATACGTTACTGTCTTTGCTTGATATCCACAGCCCTCGTTTAGACCTATATTACCTATTATTATCAATCGAAATACCTAAGAGTTGTAAAATACTGCGTAATGGAGACAACAAATAGATCGTATGTTCAGGCTGGTTCTATGAATTCTTTTGATAATTATCGTACTTATGACAGATAAAGATTACGTTATGTATATATTTTAATGCCATCTTGTACTATCATTATAACTTACAAACTAGATAAACACTATTATTTTAGTCTTTAGTGCCTATATAACCTTATTATATGCCTACTAAACCCTATATACATGATTTTAGGCTCATAATCTACTTACCGTCAACAACACTATAGTCGCCACTGCACTAATGTCGCCAGGCGCCATATATTACGAATGTTAGCATCACTACAGCCTTGTATGTGCCACTGAAGACAGGCACATAATATAAACTACTGTGCATGCTCTTCAGTGGCACATACAGGTCTGTAGTGATGCTAAAATGCGTCACATATTGCGCCTGGCGACATTAGTGCAGTGGCGACTATAGTGTTGTTGACGGTAGGAACTGTGATGTTATTAAAGTACAACACTATCAATTCACCATCTTTGTTTATATAGACAACTTTATAAGGGTGGAATATAAGGGTAATAAGGGTGGAATATAAGGGTAATAAGGGTGGAATATAAGGGTAATAAGGGTGGAATATAAGGGCATAATAAGGGTGGAATATAAGGGCAATAAGGGTGGAATATAAGGGTAATAAGGGTGGAATATAAGGGTAATAAGGGTGGAATATAAGGGTAATAAGGGTGGAATATAAGGGTAATAAGGGTGGAATATAAGGGTAATAAGGGTGGAATATAAGGGTAATAAGGGTGGAATATAAGGGTAATAAGGGTGGAATATAAGGGCATAATAAGGGTGGAATATAAGGGCAATAAGGGTGGAATATAAGGGCATAATAAGGGTGGAAGGATGGAAATGGTGTATTTATTTCTATATTTATGATAATTACAGTAACTTTTATAAGGGGGGAATAATAATACGGACATGTAATCAAGCTTTTTATTTATGTATATATGATAATAATTACAATAAACTGAAATCTCTCTCATCTATCTACAGGGTGCGTGGGTGGTGGTGGTGGGGGGGGGGGGGGTAAGGAGGGGGGGGTAAGGGGTGGATACCTTTCCCCCACCTCCCCCACCCCCTCTATAAGCGCCTCTAGGGGGTAATGGTGGTGGGGAGGGGAGGAGGGGGGAAGAGGAGGAAGTTTGGGGCTGGATAATGGATACCTCTTCCCCCCCTCCTTCTCTAAGCGCCACTAAAGGGGGGGGGGATAACTGGGGGCGCTGATAGATAGATACATAATAGATAAATAAATAGATAATATAAAATAAAACTATAGATACATATATATATATATATACGCGTGAAAATAGACTGACATGAAATAGATGCCATATAAACCAACAAGGTCATTTTGCTAAGGTGAATTTAAGGTTTGTTGATATTCCTAGTAACCCCTTGAGACCCAGAACGTAATTTTCATGGACATATAACCGCCATTAGACACTTTCAATGAACATCAGCAATATTTTATAGATATGACCTGTTTAATACCCTTGACCTGACTGACCTTGACTCATTTGGTATATTAAGTAACTATTTTGTAATTTTATGGCTAATAACAGACAATTTTATGCAGCACAGGAATGATCTGGGCGTGCAGGGGTTAATATTAGCGGGGGGGGGGGGGGGCACCACCACCCTTGCGGCAGATCTATAGAGTAATAATAATGCACGCGTCTAGAGTGTCATAATAATAATAGTAATAATAATAATAGTAATCATAATAATCATAATAATAACAATAATAATAATAATGATAATAATAAAAATAATACTGATAACAAAGAAATAGTGTGTGTGTGTGTGTGTGTGTGTGTGT
>JACEEZ010004224.1:298471-310971 GCA_016584305.1 Chionoecetes opilio | reverse complement strand
GATCCGGATCTTTGTCCTTCTGCACAGGTACCGACAACGCCAAATACTGCCGCTGAGCGAGTCCATAACACCGTGGGCTATGCCAATCCGCCGTAAGGCTTCTTGACGTGACCCGCCGTCATTATGGACTGCGCTACCAAGGTATGTAAAACTTTCCAATATCTCAATGTCCTCGCCACACGCATGAACAGACTGTACTGTTTCATCTAGTAAGTCTCCAAACACCTGGACCTTGGTCTTGAGCCAGGAGACCTCAAGTCCCAAAGGCTTTGCCTCCTCGTGCAGCGCCTCGAGAGCCATCACCAGGACCTCCAGCGACTCAGCAAAGATTACTGCATCATCGGCAAAAACAAGATCAGTGATCTTGGTGTTGCCGACGGATGCTCCACAATCACTTTGATCTACAACCTTGTCCAATACCTAGTCCATACAAGCGTTGAAAAGTGATGGGGCAAGGACGCACCCTTGCCTCACTCCTGTATTCACAGGAAAGAAGCTGGATACACCTACCCCACACTTCACAGCACTCTCAGTCCCAGAATACAGACCAGTTATCAAACCAATAGTCCTTGCAGGAATCCCTCGAAGTCGCAGAAGATCCCAGAGTACTCACGATGCACTGAGTCAAACGCCTTCTTGAGATCAACATAGGCTGCAAGCATCCCCTGTCGAAACTCACGTCGGCGTTCCACCAGGACACGAAGCGCTAGGATACGGTCCGTTGTTGACTTACCAGGCGTGAACCCAGACTGCTGAGGTCTCTGATGCTTCACCAGATGACTGCGAATCCGTGTCAGCAATAGATGGGCAAGCACCTTGCCTGGTACGCTGAGCAGTGTAATACCACGGTAATTGTTGCAGTCCTGACGGTCCCCTTTCCCTTTCCAGATAGGGACGACCAGCCCCCTTTTCCAGTCAGGAGGAATGGTACCTGATTGCCACACGGCAGTCAGGACAGCATGCAACCCGCGGATCATGGCCTCACCCCCAGCTTTGAGGAGCTCCGCACTGATATTACAAACACCAGCTGCCTTTTCACCCCTCAACTTTGCTACAGCCTCTCTGACTTCGTCAAGAGAGGGAGCGGTTTCGTCAATGGGAGGATCGGCATCCACTGCCTGTAACCCAGTGGTGTGAAGCTGCTCAGTTGGAGGGTCCACCGTGAACAACTGCCCAAAGTACTCAGCCCAACGAGCCATCTGCCCATCCATGTCCGACACGAGGCGCCCATCTGCTGTTCTAATAGCACTCGCCCGAGAAGGAGACTTGGAACGGAGCTTCTTCAGGGCTCGGTAGGCGGGTCGGAGGTCATTAGCGTTCAAATGACCCTCGACATCCTCAGCGAGACTCCTGACATACCTCTCCTTGTCTCTCCTCAGGAGGGTTCTAGTCCGGCGTGACAGAGCCCTGTGCTGGTCCCGGTTCCCAGCCAGCCCGGCAGCGCGACTCTCCTCGATTTTCTCCAGCGTCTCCGTCGAGACAAAACCACGCCTTGACCTCGGTCGCTCCCCAATACACTCCTTGGCAGCCTGTAGAGTTTCACGTTTGAAGGTATCCCACAGTTCTACAGGGTCCCCGAGAGCACCGAGCACATCAAACCGATTTGAGACTGCCACCGCATACTCATGAGCACATGTCAAGTCCTTCAGTTTCTCAAGATGAAACACAGTATGATTACCTCTTGAGATTCTTCTGGACTTGACATGAAGCTTAAGTGTAGCAACAACAAGTCTGTGATCTGTTCCAAAGAACTCAGCACTCCGGTAAACCCTGCAGTTCTGGAGGATCCTCCAACGAGTACTAACGAGGATATGGTCGATCTCCTTAGCTACCCCTCCGGCATTACTATACCATGTCCAGCGGTGCAGCTCTGGTCTCTGATACCAAGAACCTGCAATTCTCAACCTTCTGGATCTTGCAAAGTTCAGAAGCAGAGAACTGTTGGTGTTTCTGGTACCGGAGCCATGGGGACCAACACATAACTCGTAGCCATCTCTTACAGTGCCAGTAGTAGCATTGAAGTCGCCCAAGACAATGAGTGTGTCCCGAGGAGGACACACTCATTATATTAGGAAGGTGGACGGAATAGGGATGAGAATGAGTAGAAAGTCTTGTGCAGAGAGGCCACGGGAGTGGGGGAGGCATGCAGTTAGCAAGTTCAGAAGAGCAGTGAGCAAGTTCAGAAGAGCAGTGAGCATGAAAATAAAATATACAGATAACAGTGGTAACGCCTTTGGCTCAATACTCACTACTGAAGGCGGGGTGGGTAAAGGCCGGGTGGTGGTCGTGCGTGAAGCCCTGGGGGTCGTACTGCGTCTGGTAGTACCCCTCTGCGCCGTTCATGTAGTCTTGGTAGTCGTAGGCGTGGTGGGGGTAGGACATGGTGGGGTAGAAGCAGGGGTACGACTGCTGGGTGGGGGGGAAGTAGTGGAGCATCTTGGTGGCGCCGTTGGGGAGATCCGTGAGGTGTTGGTGGTTGTAGGGGGTGATGGGAGGGGTGTTGGGGGTGCTGGTGTGGCTCCCCATGGTGGTGGTGTGGGTGCGTGGGGTGCGTGGGGTGCGTGGGTGGGTGTGGGTGTGGGTTCGTTGAGGTGTGAAGGTGATCGTGGTCGTGTGGGGAGGCTTCCGGGGGTGTTGGCAGGGCGGTGAGGGTGCAGGGGGGCAGCGGGGGTCCCTGGGGCGGCGCGGGGGGCCAGGCGGGTTCAGGGGAGCAGGTGGGGGAGGCGTCCGGGGTGTGGAGGGCTAGGACGGGCGCTGAGAAGGTGGCGGGCGGCATGAGGGAGGCTGTAGTGGTGTTGGTGTTTAGAGGAGCCGTCAGCGTCGCCTGCAGGAACCCACTAGGGATGCCGGGGCGAGGGCTTTCCTTGGCCTGCAGGGTGGTGATGGCGGCGGTGGTGGTGGTGGTGGTGGTAGAGGACACCCCGGTGGAGCCTGTCGCACCCCCGGGCTTCTTGGGCTGTTGGGGTTTGCGGCGGCGCGGCCTGTACTTGTAATCAGGGTGTTCGGCCATGTGCTTCAGCCTGAGCCTCTCCGCCTCCTCCACGTAGGGGCGGCGCTCGGTGGGGGTAAGGGCACGCCACTTCTTGCCTGGGGGAGAGAGAGACACTATGTTATCAGGGGTGACGGGTTGCGTCAGGGAGGGACAGAGATGCCCATCGCCGGGGCTGTCAGTGCGGGGCTACTGTGTGACGGTGTGTTGACGGCGGGCTGATGGACGGGACTGGCTTATGCAAGGCTTAGAGATATGCCTTGGGTTCATGTGTGTACCTTATCTCCCTACTCTCTCCCATGTCTCCTTCCTTCACCTACGTTGCTACTCCTCTCCTCTCCTTCTCCTCTCCTCTCCTCTCCTCTCCAGAGTGATGGACAGGACTGGTTTATGTGTGTACCTTATCTCCCTACACACTCTCTCTCATGTCTCCTTCCCTCACGTATACGTTGCTTCTCCTGTCCTCTCCTCTCCTCTCCGCGTCAACGGTTGCTATATACAGGGGGGATGTATGGTGTGCGGGGCCCTAGGCCGGTGGGAGTGCGGGGCCCTGAATGATATGTGATTCCAGAATTAATGTGAACAGTGTTCGACCAAATAAGAAAGGTCCAGCACTCAGATTTTCATTGAAAACAATTATTTGTCCTTCGGGGTGCGGGGCCCTTGCGGGTGCGGGGCCTTGGGCCATGGCCTACACGGCCCCCTTACTCTCCCCCTGGCTGCTACACGTGTCACCTTGGCCCTCTTTACCATGCCTTGCTCTTGTAAAACACGTTCATGTTCCAGCCAGTTACACTAAACAGGTACAACAAACTGACCGATGGAGTTTCAGCCACACAGAGCAACACTTCAACAAAGACTAATATGAGACACTTGTGTATACAGCCTCACGTCTTTACTTAAGACCTAGTGCGGGAGAGTATCAGAATCATCGCTCCACACTTTGGTATTGCCCTGCGATGCCCCCGAGGGCCTGTGTGGAGCCCTGTGTCCCGCGTGTGTGTGCTATCAGATGCTTGGGACACGCCGCCCTGCCCCACACAATGGCGGGGGCGCCGGGAGGGTCGCCACGCCATCCCTCACGCCCTATCTGCCCCAGAATCATGCCCAGGGGATGTCTGTGGCCGCCGCAGCTGGTGCCGTGGCGGCCACACTGAGGCGCACACACACTTGCCTCACTCCACCTGCCACTCTGCTGTATATTGTACGTCAATTCTAGGGTAGTGCGAGTCTTATGTAAATCGTGTATACAATAAACTGAGGCAAACTTAGAAGAGATACGAGAGGGAAAAAAAGATATGGGCCTATATATGAAAGACAAAGATATGTACAGGGCTTGCCTCACCACCGACAACTCAGTATTCTTTGTACGTCAGCTATGGTATTGTGAGCCTTAGACAACTCTTGTGTACGTGAACTGAGGCAAACTAAGAAGAGACTCGGGAGACAAAAAAAAGATACTGGCCTATGAAAGACAACAATCTATACAGGACTTGCCTCACTCCACCTGCCACGCTGCTGTGTATTGTACGTCAATTCTAGGGTAGTGTGAGTCTTATGTAAATCGTGTATACAATAAACTGAGGCAAACTTATGAAGAGACACGAGAGGGAAAAAAAGATATGGGCCTATGAAATAAAAAGATATACACAGGACTTGCCTCACTCCACCTGCCACGCTGCTGTGTATTGTACGTCAACTCTAGGGTAGTGTGAACCTTACGTAACCCTTGTGTAGGAGACTGAGGTAAACTTAGAAGAGAGATATGGGAGAACAAAGTATTGGCGTGTGAAATGAAACAAAAAATATCAAAGTGCAAATAACAGACACGGGAGGAAAAACAATAACTGTAAAATGAAAGAAAAAACAGTTAGGCATTTTAGAGCTAATAAATACATCGACTAAGATAGTGTGACCCTTACGTTATTATTGTGTACTTTACATAAACACTGAGCCAAACTAAGAACAGACTCGGGAGACAAAAAACAACGTATGGGCACATGAAATAAAAAATATGTATATTCGTTGTGTATTTAAGGAGGCCAGACACCCTCCTCAGGCCTCAAGTAAGCCAAGGGCGCCTCATCCCCCCCGCGGCCACGCGTCACCAGATCTCCCAAGATTGTGAAGGTCTGGGTGTTTTTTCCCTGCTTGAGAAATGACTCGGCGCGCGGGAGGGTCTCGGTGGTGGTGCTAAGGCCGCTGCTACACACGTGGTGACGATTTTGCCCAGTGAGCAGACTTTCGCTGAGCAGCTTTTGGTGAGCTGCTCAGGGAAATAATCCCACGTTGGTGCTGGTTTCGTTGAGCAAAGTCTTGTCCGAAACACTAACAAAGCGGCTTGTATATAGGGAAGTTGGACGGTCTAGATGTAAATTGTAAACAAAATACTCCGGCTCTGAATACTATAGGCTCATGATTATATAATGACATATGGTAAAGAGAGAGAGAAAGTGTGTGTGTGTGTGTGTGTGTGTGTGTGTGTGTGTGTGTGTGTGTGTGTGTGTGTATGTGTATGTGTATGTGTGTATGTGTGTGGGTGGGTGGGTGGGTGGGTGGGTGGGGGTGGGTGGGTGTGGTGTGTGTGTGTGTGTGTGTGGTGTGTGTGTGTGTGTGTGTGTGTGTGTGTGTTTGTGTGTGTGTGTGTGTGTGTGTGTGTGTGTGTGTGTGTGTGTGTGTGTGTGTAATACTATGCATACACTTTCCAGATCTAGTATTTACACTTTCCATTATATCTCCCCCAAATACAGCCTTTTCGCATGATTAGTAAGGAGGTTTTCATGACTCTCCTCACACCTCCACTCATGCATGGCCAAGATAAACCTGACTTCCATCCATCGTATTATACAGCCTGCTGGGGCATTCTTTAGCTTATATACACAATAACCCACATACAGCCTGTTATGACCTTATTCAGCCTGCCATGTCTCCTACAGCCTGCCATGTCTCCTATAACCTGCCATGATCTTATCCAGCCTACCATAGTACCATAGTCTTCTACAGAGAGAGAGAGAGAGAGAGAGAGAGAGAGAGAGAGAGAGAGAGAGAGAGAGAGAGAGAGAGAGAGAGAGAGAGAGAGAGAGAGAGAGAGAGAGAGAGAGAGAGAGAGAGAGAGAGAGAGAGAGAGAGAGAGCCGATGGGAGAAGGCATATACAAGCCTTTCACACTCTTTGATGCTTGTACGCGTAACATTTTGTTGCCAATCAAGCAATACTATTTTTCTCTACTTACGTGGTTACGGTTGACACAGTAGCCTACTTCTACATTTCAAAAAACTTTTCATAGATACAATTTACAACCGCACACTATAAAATATGCAATAATTTAAAATCCATAGATGCATGTATGTATATATGTATGCACATTTATATGCATAGGTATGTATGTATGCATGTATGTATGTACATATGTATGTAATGGTAAAAAAAAAATCACAGCGGAAAGATGCAGCAGCAACAGACGTACAATGGACCCTACCCATAACTACGTCACGGTTTGTTTACATCGGTGCATTGTGGGGATAAGGCGGGGTCGCCGCGGGTGGACCTACGAAGGGAAAACTACGGCGATGGAAGAATTTAGAGTTATTTTGCGCGAAATTGATATTCCAGGTGCTATATTACTGTGCTCTGTTCTCGCTGACAACACTATAGAGAAGACCTGAGGTAATGGCTGATGTGCAGAGGCTTCTAAACCAAGAAAACAGAGTCATAACAGAGCCTCGTCAAGAGGTAAGCAACTGGTAGGTACGTAATGTGTCCCTACCACTTGCTTACTTCTTAATGAGACTCTGCTGTGACTGTTTTCCTGGTTTAGAAGCCTTTACACATCAACCATCACCTCAGGTCTTCTCTATGTTGTCAGCGAGCACGGAAATATAGCACCTGGAATATCAATTTCGACCGAAACAACTCGAAATTTTTTCATCGTCGTAGGCTTCTCTTTGTAGGTTGTACATATTCATGGTTATGATTGAATTAAAATACCTTATTAATTGAGTTCCTTTTGTTGTCTTTCCTCATAATAAGTAGTGGTACATCATGGTTTTAAGTGTTTACTTGACGAGCCAATGCATACTCTTGAGTCTATACCACAGTTACGGTCATTTCGCCCACACGTCAATTCGCCCACAAGACATTTCGCCCACATGTAAGAGTCAATTCGCCAACATGTAAGAGTCAATTCGCCCACTCTAAAGTCAATTCGCCCACACGATCCATGTCACGGAGTCATGGAGTCACATATCTTCCTCTAGCAGAAATGGAATGAACCACCAGTAGGCCTAACCTTGGGCGAAATGACGGTAAATTTCTAGTGTTTGACCATACTCGCCCACTTCCCCCAAACAAGTTTGGGGACCTGTGGGAATGCGGGGTTTTCGGGTGGGGAACAAATTATGCGTCGGAAACACGTAATTAAAGAGTTGTGTAGGGGGTTAAAATTCCCTAGATCTAGGGTAGTTTCCTTATGTCTAGAGAAAATTGCCTAACCAAAATAAATCAACCTAACCAAAATTAACCTACCCTAGCAGGGGGCTTGACCCACCGATAACCTAACCTAACCAAATCTAACCTAACCTACCCAAATCTAACTTACCCTAACCTAACCTAAACAAATCTAACCTAACCTCCTAGCGAGGGGGTGGGGGGGTTCTCGACACACTAAACAAATATAACCTAACCTCCTAGCTCCTAGACTCCATAGTGTGGGCGAAATGACTCCATAGTGTGGGCGAATTGACCTGTGGGCGAAATGACTCCATGGTGTGGCGAAATGGCATGTGGGCGAAATGACCGGATACCTATACCAACATCACCAACCTTTGCTTTGATTTATCTTATTACTCCATCCATAAACAAGTAGCATAACCACGGTGACATTACCCATCCTTACCTCATGGTACCTGAGGTAAGTGGGAAGTGGGCGGGTATGGTCAAACACTAGAAATTTACCGTCATTTCGCCCAAGGTTACTGGTGGTTCATTCCATTTCTGCTAGAGGAAGATATGTGACTCCATGACTCCGTGACATGGATCGTGTGGGCGAATTGACTTTAGAGTGGGCGAATTGACTCTTACATGTTGGCGAATTGACTCTTACATGTGGGCGAATTGACGTGTGGGCGAAATGACCGGTAACCGTGGTATAGACTCAAGAGTATGCATTGGCTCGTCAAGTAACACTTAAACCATGATGTACCACTACTTATTATGAGGAAAGACAACAAAAGGAACTCAATTAATAAGGTATTTTAATTCAATCATAACCATGAATATGTACAACCTACAAAGAGAAGCCTACGACGATGAAAAAATTTCGAGTTGTTTCGGTCGAAATTGATATTCCAGGTGCTATATTTCCGTGCTCGCTGACAACATAGAGAAGACCTGAGGTGATGGTTGATGTGCAAAGGCTTCTAAACCAGGAAAACAGTCACAGCAGAGTCTCATTAAGAAGTAAGCAAGTGGTAGGGACACATTACGTACCTACCAGTTGCTTACCTTTTGACGAGGCTGTTATGACTCTGTTTTCTTAGTTTAGAAACCTCTGCACATCAGCCATTACCTCAGGTCTTCTCTATAGTGTTGTCAGCGAGAACAGAGCACAGTAATATAGCACCTGGAATATCAATTTCGCGCAAAATAACTCTAAATTCTTCCATAGCCGTAGTTTTCCCTTCGTAGGTCCACCCGCGGCGACCCCGCCTTATCCCCACAATGCACCGATGTAAACAAACCGTGACGTAGTTATGTCTGGGGCCCATTGGGTCGTGAATGTAATAAATAAAATCAAACTGGGTCGCGGTGAAAAAAGTTTGAAGACCACTGTTCTACAGCCTACCCATAGCCTTTTCTAGCCTATACTATTGCCTTCTACAGCCTACCCATAGCCTTTTCTAGCCTATACTATTGCCTTCTACAGCCTACCCATAGCCTTTTCTAGCCTATACTATTGCCTTCTACAGCCTACCCATAGCCTTTTCTAGCCTATACTATTGCCTTCTACAGCCTACCCATAGCTTTGCTAGGGCCTATTACTATTGCATTCTACAGGCCTACCCATAGCCTTTTCTAGGCCTATTATATTGCCTTCTACAGCACCTACCCATAGCCTTTTCTAGCCTATACTATTGCCTTCTACAGCCTACCCATAGCCTTTTCTAGCCTATACTATTGCCTTCTACAGCCTACCCATAGCCTTTTCTAGCCTATACTATTGCCTTCTACAGCCTGCCATAACCAAGGCCACAGCGCCCTCGCCTAACACATTCCGGCACGTCCTTATACATACAGTCTGCCAACACCTTCTATACGGGTTCCGGTGGTCAGGCGTGGGTGGGGGCATGGGTGGGGGCGTGGGCTGGGGGCGTGGGCTGGGGGCAGCACCGTGTAATGCACCGCAGAGGCCCGTGGCAGATCGGGCCCCTGGGAGCCACGTCGCGCCCCGTAAACACTTACAACCATGGGACTCGCCGCCTTGCCGCTGCTGCCGCCGCCCCGCTCACGTAAACACACACACACCTCTCCTCCTCTCGTCTCGCTTTCCCGCCACTTATAACCTCTCCATTTTTTTTTTTTGTGTGATAATTATATTCATTTCAGGATTCAAACGGAGGCTTTTCAGTGTTAAATATTAAGTTTTTGATGATGGTCCAGTGGATAGAGCGCTGGCCTGCCATTCTGTGGTAGCCGGTTCTAATCCTCACTGTACGCGGGGATTTTTCACTGACAAATTCGGGCGGTTACTGTCCCCCTTGAACAGGGGGATGGGGGGATGTGGTGTGTTAATGTCCCAGCATTACCCAAATATCGGTGATAATGAACTCTAAGCTCGCTCCGGGAGGGTGAAACTGCCGATCGCGAATCCGGCTCGAGTGGACAAGACCATGGGTGAAGGACACACACACACACACACACACACACACACACACACACACACACACACACTTACACACTTACACAACCACACACGCACACAATACACACGCACGTATATATACGTGTGTGTGTATTGTGTGCGTGTGTGTGTGTGTATTTGTATACAAACACACACACACACGCACATGCACAGACACACATGTACACACACACACACACACACACACACACATTACACAACCCAACACACACACACACACACACACACGCACCAACACAAACCACGCCACACACACGTACAACACCACACACGTACCACACACACACCCATACACACACACACCACACACACACACCACAGACACACACACACAACACACACACAGCCCACACCCACACACACACACACAGCCACACCCACACACACGTATACACACACATACACACACACACGTATACACACACATACACACACACACGTATACACCACACATACACACACACACGTATACACACACATACACACACACGCACGTATACACACACACACACACACACACACACACACACACACACACGTACACACACACACACACACACACACACACACACACACACACAACCGTTACTACACATTTTTTTTCTACTTTTTCATTAATTTAATCTGCACAAAACGCGTAACATCGTCTGATAAGCAATTTTCAGCATTCTTTTCTTAACCTTAAATTACTGGCATTCTTTTTTCCCTTCTTTTTTATAACCTTCGCGGGGTAGCGGTGGCAGGGTAGCGGTGGCAGGTAAGGGTATGCAAGGGTTGGCAGGGTTGGCAGGGTAAACAGGGCAGGTAGGGTAGACAGGGAGAGGAAGGGAGAGGCAGGGAGATTACTAACATTATTTAGCCCTTCTTTTTGATTAAATTACTGGCATAGTTTTTTCGTTATTATTTTGTTTTCACCTTAGCAGGGTAGCAGTGGTGGCAGGGTACAAGGTAGGGTAAGACAGGGTAAGCAGGGGCAGACAGGGTAGGTATAGGGTAGACAGGGATAAGCAGGGGTAGGAAGGGTAGGCAGGGTAAGACAGGGTAGGTAGCGGTGGAGGTGGCAAGGGTAGGCATCTTTACGTTACTTTGTTATTATTATTACGTTAGCTTACTTTTTTGTTATTATTTTTTCACCAAAGCAGGGTAGCGGTAGAGGTGGCAGGGTAAGGGGTAGGGGTAGGAAGGGGTACGCAGGGTAGATAGGGTAACCAGGGATAGGTAGAGGTATGTATAGGTTAGGTAGGATAGGCAGGGTGGAGGTTCACATTCAGTACCTCATTTTACATCATGTATACCATATTACTTTTTACATATGTTATTTTTTTGCCGTTTTTTTTTACCTAGGCAGGGGTATGGTATGCAGGGGTAGGCAGGGATAGTGGGTAGGGGTATGCAGGGGTAGGCAGGGGTAGGTAGGGTATAGGCAGGGGTAGGTAGTGGTAGGGGATCTTACATTACTAACATACTTTTTTCGTTATTATTTTTTCTTTCACCAAAGCGGAGTAGCGGAGGCAGGTTAGATTAGGATAGGGGTAGGCAGGGGTAGGCAGGGGTAGAGTAAGGGTAGGGGTAGGGGCAGAGGTAGGGACAGGGGTAAGGTAAGGTAAGGTAGGGTTGGGCATTTCACGTTGGGTCCCTCATTTCCTGGCCGTCGTTAGCCCCGGCGGCCCCCGCAGCGGCCGTGCTCTGGCTAACGTCACGCCACTCACCTCCACCACCACCACTCACACCCCCAATGCCGCGCCGACCACCACACCTGTACCGCTACCACCACTACCACCACACCTGTATACCACCTCCTACCAGGCTACGACCACCATTAGCAATACCAACATCACCATCACCACCACCACTATCACACACCTGTACCACCCACCACCAGCACCACTACCACCACAACCACACCTGTATACAGCCTCCTACCACCACCACTACCACTACCACCACCACCACACCTGTATACAGCCTCCTACCACCACCACCACACCTGTATACCACCTCCTACCACAACTACCACTAACTACACATTCTACACCTTCCACTCTGTCACACACCTGTTCCACAACCCACCTCTACCCACCACACACACCACCACCACCACACCTGTATACAGCTTTCTACCACACACACCTGTACCACACACCACCACACACCTGTACACAGCCTCCTACCACCACACCACCACACCACCTCCTCTTCCAGACTTCAACTTTGCTATTCTTTTACCTCCAACACGTAGAAACTATAGTGGTAGAAAGTAGTCACACAGGCAGCCTCGTTTAACCTAGTACGGCTGTTGCTGTCTGTTCTTCCTTTGTATTCCTTTGTACCCCCCCCCACCACCACCACACCTGTCTACAGCCTCCCACCACTTCTTCCACTCTATCAAAACAACTGTTCCACCTTAAATAACCTTTGTGGATACAGTTGCTTAGTTACATCAAGAAGGAAGGAGGGAGGAGAGAGGAGAGAGGACACAGAGGTGGATGAATGGGGGATGAGAGAGGAGAGAGGAAGGACAAGGAGGGAAGAAGGAAGGGGAGACAAAGGAAGGGAGAGAAGGAGGATGAGAAAGGAAGGAAGAGAAGGAAGC
>JACEEZ010004224.1:290971-293471 GCA_016584305.1 Chionoecetes opilio | reverse complement strand
AATCACAATGTGACCTCTAGTTAACAAGGCATTATGAGGAGGAGGAGGAAGAGGAGGAGGAAGAGGAGGAGGAAGAGGAGAGTGAAAGGAAAGGTAGAGGATTTGGACATGAAATAAGGGAAAGGAGGGAGAGGAGAGGAAAATAGGATACTATACATATGGACATAGTACATAGAACACTCCTCAACTCTTTTCTTCAACACTCAATCTTCAATCAACTCCATTTTTTCTTATCTATCTCCAGATTTACCCAGTTCGCAATTCCTTCTCTATTATTTTTTTCTACAATAGCTGTTGCTTTTCTGACGTCCTTCCCTTCGTACCTTCGTCTTTCGACCTTCCACTTTCGTCCTTCGACCTTCCACCTTCATCCTTCCCTTCGTATCTTCGCCCTTCTTTTCGTACCTTCGCCCTTCCCTTCCACCTTCGTACCTTCGCCTTTCGTAACTTCACCTTCGTACTTGAACGTAACCTGAACTTCGTACCTTCGTCCTTCCATCTTCCACCTTCCCTCGCACCATAATTGCACAAGACGCTTATCTCTCACCGCTATTGTGTCCATCTTACTGAATGTCGACCACCATCGCCACCTTTCAAAGATTCTAAAAACAGCAACGAGAGCTCTCAGAAAGCGGAACCAAACTCTTCTTGCTATTGAACTCTTGCATTATAATCTGTCTCCCAGCAAGATAGAAGGATCAATATTGCTTATTTCTTATTCTATGGTCTTATTTACTGACTGAGTTAGTTTCGTTCCGATGTTATTAGAAAAAAAAGAAAAATACGGTGAATGAGGCGTGAGGCAGAATGTGTTTATGATTTTCAGTTATGTATTTTTCACCGCGGGCGATTCTGAGCTGAATATCTTATACAAGGCGAGATGGAGGAATACAAAGGACAAAGGAATGCAAAGGAAACACAAACAGCAACAGACCGATAGGTCCTTACAAGGCTGTTTGCTTTAACTACACTACACTAACTAGATAATAAGAGAGAAAGGATAGGAAAAGCAGAAAGGCTCCTCCAACCCACCCATCCCTCCAGCCGAAGCTGGCCGAAAGAAGTGGATACATGCAATATAGAAAAACGCATGGAATTTGTGAGGAAAGTTGAGGCTGTAATCTATGGCTAAACTACTACTAGTTGTGGGAAAGGTAGGTTTTAGTGCTTGATAGATAGGGCATGCCTATGTGTGTTTTGTAAGGGTGATGACACAGTGTGGAGGTTCAAGGGTGGTGCGGCAGCCTTGCCTGGCGCTTTCTTGGGAGGCAGCAGTCAATCAGGCCCCAGATCCGTCAATCCACTGCGGATTGTGTACTTTCCATGTAGGACGCGTACACTTTATGCCTCCTGCAGCAGTGAACCCTGGTAACTTAAATCCCGATGGTGATCACTAACTGTCAGTACCCTAACTGGAACCACACCAGTCACAGGTCGAAATAGAGTGAACCGTTCCCCCCCACCCAAAAACTAGTTAACTCGGGGTATCTGGTGTTTGTTATGAGGTATAATGTATTGTTGGTGTAGGCTCGTGTGGAAGTTCAAGGGTGGTGCGGCAGACTTGCCTGGCGCTTTCTTGGGAGGCAGCAGTCAATCAGGCCCCAGATCCGTTTCAATCCACTGCGGTAGTGCACTTTCCAAGTAGGACGCCGTGCACTTCAATGCCCCCTGCAGCAGTGACCCCTGGTATATAAATCCCGATGGTGGTCACTAACTGACAGGGCCCTTACTGAACCACAGCCCGTCACAGGTCAAAAGTTGTAGTAGTGACCGTTTACTCGGGGCTGTCTGAGACGTGTGGGAGGAGGAGGAGGAGGAGGAGGAGGAGGAGGAGGAGGAGGAGGAGGAGGAGGAGGAGGAGGAGGAGGAGGAGGAGGAGGAGTGCCAAGGAGGAGGAAGAGGAGAAGAATCATGGGTATTAGTTCGGTAGTGGGCTTTCAAAGGTCCTAGGATTCTTACCTACATCATCGTGTAGATTTCTTCATTCTGAGTATTTGGAACCCCATTTCCCATGGCGCAATTGAATAATCATGGCATTACGTCATGTACTACCGAAAACCTACCGTTATTTCAGCCAGAAACGGTTAAGTTAGGTTAAATCAGGTTAGGTTGGGTTAGAGATGGGGTTTGCTTTAGTAGCAGATGATATCAAGAAAAAAGCAAATTATCAAAACTACAGCAGTGCGAGCAGAAGAAACTACCACGGGAACTACCACGTGTAGGTCTCACGGCTTCTTGTAGCTTCCTCATTTTCTTATGTCGTTATGTTCTTAAGAATCAGAAGTTTGATATGTTATCAGGCACCCCCACACCTGCGAACAAAATTTGATTTCCGACAATAACGAGTGCCGGATTCATTCACTACACATCAAAACTATTCAGGAAAACTATGTGTCGGCCTCGAAATCGGTGGTTGACCGCTAACGACAATGTACCGACTCCTTGACCCTTGCCTCGCCACGACCTCCTCCGATGCATGAGCCGCCCCGATATTCTGTAC